>JAAGNO010028658.1:20663-41195 GCA_033439905.1 Ceryle rudis | reverse complement strand
GTTCCTGTGTGGCCTGCCCTGGGTGATCCTGTGTTGGCAGGGGGGTTGGACTCGATGATCTCCAGGGGTCCCTTCCAACCCCTGACATTCTATGATCAGTGATTCATGGCTATCGTCATGGTTCACTGTTATCATTACACGGCAAAAATCCATTTCTCAATCTAGCTCTTTTGTACCGTCAGGTAATTATTTTCCTCTTTGACTGTTCCCTAATATAAAACATTCAAACCACAATTGCCTGCCAACTTTTAAGGTACCACAGTCTGGAGACAAACAATGAAAGTGCTTCTGGGCATATCCACGTTGTAAAATAGCACACATGGCTTTGGCTAGACAATATTTCACAGTCTATTGCCATAACAAGCCCAGCACTGAGAAGTGACATAAGTAGCTCAGAGTAGTAACAAGAGAGAGAAGTAGGACATGGTGCTACATTGTATGCAGGTTCAAACTAGTGCCATTGAATGAGTCATTTCTGGAGGGATAGCTGGCCATACTCAAATGAGTTACCTGTCTTCAGATCCTAGGCTGCCCAGGCGCTCATCCTAGGTAGGGGTCCCTTGTAACAATTCAGTGTAGTACATAATTGAACTATTTTACCAGGCCTCAGAGAAAGAAGATGTCACAAATAGTGGTAGCATAACTTAAACCAGTATCAGTTTGTTGGAGAAGACCCAGTACTTGCTACATGTCTTCAGTTTAAATTTCTGCTGGAGACATACAGAAGCAAAGTGTCTCTTAGTGGAACTTAGCATTAGCTGTGTCTAAAAATTCCGGAGCTTCAAAAGCCTCCTGAAGGAACCTGAATTCCACAGCTGCACCATTTCCCATGTGTCACTCCTAAGTGGGCTGTTCTTCAAGGGATTCCCTGAGGATGTCATTCTGGATCCCTCTACCCTGTTCCTTCTGGCTTGCTATGAGGCTGAGGCTTGCCCGGTGTTGGATGGTAACTTTGTGGGTGACGACCTTCTCATTAATTCATTAATTCTGTGCTCTTGCCTCGTACTAGCTAGGGAAGACCACTGCTTAGAACCTCATTTTCACTGACTTTGGTATATAGAATATATAACAAAAGTGAATAATTTCACTTTATGTGTTCTTTATTATTTCTTATTTTTATTTATTTGTGATATTCCTTTTTTTTTTTTCCCCTGATCCACTTGCAGCTGTGTGTGAATGATTGCAGTTCAAGGTGGGCTTTTTGCTCCTTAAAGGACATCAGAAATCCACTAAGGCCGAATAACACTGCATCTGGTGTGTGCAGGGCATAAAAATAGGGAGTATATGGAATTGAACTGCAAGTTCAGGTTCTTGGTGAAGCTTGTCCTTTAGGTTTAATTGGGTCCCTAGAAGAACATGAAGGCCAGAGTCAACTGAAGTAACTAGCCTTTGGAGTTAACCTCCCTAACCATGTGTGAAACCACTACTGTGATTTCAGTCTCATTAAGTATTAAATATAGAGCATGCCAGAAGCGATTTTGCAGTTAATAAAAATGTTCATCTATTTAAATAATCAGACTGTAGTCTCATTACAGCTGTATTGCATGAAACATTATTTGTAGAGAAGAGTTCTTAATCATCCTCTTCAGTCAAATTTATAGGGAAACCAGCTTTAGTGAGTGAGTTAATTTCAAAGAATAACATGTTTAGTCTTGGATTATTCTTTCACAGCTGAGAAGAAAATCAAAGTGTTTTGAAAATTACTCTGAAAGAACAGAAAATTATCAACAACATAGAATGAATGACTCGTAACTGCCCCTTTGCAAGAGAGAGGAAAACAGAGAACTCACAAAACAGATCCTGAGTCCAGATAAACATCCCACCCCCCCAACGAGGGAATCAGACACCAAAAACTTTAGGGAACAAAAACTCAAGCGAACTTTTCAAACCTTCCAGATGTAATATTTTACCCTTTTAACCAAAGATCCTTTTACCCAAGAGACAGTGCTGACATTGCTAATGAAAGATGGCAAATATCTTTTTAACTCTCTATGTGGTCTTCTGTGCTGTTGTAAACAATGTACCTAATAGAGGAAATAAAGCCTTTGATGCTGTTACTGGCTGGGAGGGGAGGCTTTTGGATGGCTGATGTACCATGTTAGTAGCAGATATTTTTACATTAATATGTATAGATTTGTAGACTTAAAAAGAAAGCTTTTGATTTTCTAAACAGTGCAGGCCAAGGAGTGCCATCCAAACAAAATGGTGTGTTCTGGCCACAGGCTCATCCTGGGGGTTCTTGAGATGGGTGTTTGTCCATGCTTATTGCCTGTTGTCCTCCTGCAATGCTCCACTATGAAAAGCCTCGCTCTATGTTCCTGATGACCTCCTTTTAGGTGGTTGGGGGCTGCTGCTAGGTCTGCCTGAAGCCAGGCTGGACAAGTTTATCTCCCTCAGCCTCCCAGGGCAAATACCTCAGCACCCAACTGTTGCCATGGCCCTACACTGAACATGTGTCAGTTGGTAGATCATGGAATCATAGAATGCTTTGGGTTGGAAGGGACCTTAAAGCTCATTTAGTTCTGACCCACCTGACATGGGCAGGGACACCTTCCACTAGACCAGGTTGCTCAAAATCTCATCCAACTTGGCCTTCAACACTTCCAGGGAGGGAGCATCTGCAACTGCTCTGAGCAACCTGTTGCAGTGTCTCACCACCTTCATGATGAAGAATAGATATCTTTCTTGTACTAACAGACCAGGCACAAGGCTCTAGTTGAGGTCCAACAACTTCTAAGTAGAGAGGGATAATCCATTCCTGAAGTCCTGCTCTACCTGAATGAATCCTATGAAGTGTGTGGTGGCTAGTAGGTCAAAGAGGCAGAATGTAATAAGGGTGCAGGCGGTAAAGAGACTTTGTATGAGTGTAGGTGGGATGTGTAGGGTGATTGTGTGCTGGGGACAAAAAGATAAGGGATGTTATAGGAGAGAATCTGTTGAGGCAATGAGGGGGAAGTCACAATAAATAATTCTAGAAAACTCACCTCCAAAAGGCCAGTAAAAGGGTCCAAGGTTTTGCTAGAAATCATGGTAATCTTCTGCAAGTGGAGCTGATGAAGTGACCTTCTTAACCTCAGAAGAAAATTCCTGAAACAGAACACGGTGATTTTAGAGTACAAGACAGTGCAGCACCTTGTGCTCACTTGATGCCTCTTCTCTTTTATTACTGCTTTCAAATGTGAACACTGAAGGAAAGAAATGGATACAAAAGTGCCTGCAGGCTTCTTGCTTTCTGGGCATGCTTTAGTGTGGCAGTCCATGGCAAAGCCCTCCCTCTTCTCCTGGCTGAGAAAGGAACATGAGACAGGAAAGGGAAGTGCAACATTGAAACCATTCTGCTCGCCTGAGCTGGAGAGAAGACTTGTCACCACTGTGTTGGACTGCATGCTAAACCTCAGGATATTTTGTGTTTTCTTAAAGTTCCAGTTGCTAGAACTGAGAAGTGAGCCCTTACAGTTTTAGAGGACATCTAGAAAAACATTGAGGACATTGCAAGGTTTAGGGCCTAGAGAGTAAATACTGCCAACCCTCTGTTTTACACTTTTCTCTTTCCCTTTTTCTTCCCTGGTCCCAGAAGTAGTTGGTCAAACTGTCCACCATAATGACATCTCTGCCTCCAGGTTCACTAATGATTGAATACGGGGTTCAGGAAAACCTGTGGTGAATGTGTGCGATTTCATCTCTGGGTTTTAAGTGCTCCTTTTACCTGCTGACAGTGAGAAGCTGTGGACATACATTTGTGCTAGGGCAGATGGTGGAGGAGGTGGGTGCTGGGCTGTTGGGGAGCAGTCCAGCTCCCAGGTGCCCATCTCCTGTTTGATATCTGGGGGCTCTATGCTGGAGAAAGAGGTGTAGGACATTTTTGCTTTCATGACAGTCATGGCACAGGACTGGAGGAAATACGTACTGGATTTGGAGCAGTTTCCTGGTCTTTCTTCTCTCATGTCACTGGCTACACGAACCAGCATTGGTGGCCTACAAAGACAGTACAAAGGAGTGGGTGTGTGACATGCACTGAGAAACAGGGCTAGGGCACCTGAGATGCTACACAGAGCCACTGGCTTGGTGGGTATGTGACTGGACAAAATTATCCTCTTTTAGTAAATCATGCCCAAGGGGAGAAGATGTGAAATGCAATGTGCCCCAGCTCTGAAGGGTCGTTAGCGCAGCAAGCTTCTCATACTGATTCCAGTGATGAACGTGTTCAACTTGAGTTGTACAAAATCCTCTTTAAAAATTCATGTTTCCTTTTTCCTCCTGCCCCTGGTAGCTCTGTTGTGCTGTTTGAAAAATGACTCGCCTCATTCTGAGCCTGTTTTATATTCAAGTGACTAAACTACTGGTTTTAAGCAATGTTTTGTTGAAAGATCCCCCAGGCCTCTTTTGGGCAGATGCCTTTTCTGCCTTGCAGGTACATTTATGCGTGCTATCAAAGAGCACAAGCAAAAGGTTTTGACGTAATTCTTGTCAAAATGGTGAAGGCAAACTCCAGTTCAGCATGAAAGTCAGGCTAGGAAGTGAAAGGCCGAGTATGCAGAGAGTGCCCTGTCCTAGGCGAGCTCCACCACAGCGCGGCTGCTGCCTCACTCCGAGCGGGCAGCAAATCTGACCACCCGAACAAGAGCTGTGCTGATACAGTACAGGTGATGGCACCGCAGGGCTGGGTATTTTGGCTGCTTTGGGGTATATTTTTGTTACTTGTAAGTAGATGTTTAGGGAATTTTTATATTCTAAAGAGCGACAGCTGGAGACGGAAGGACTGTCACGAGATTATGTCTGAGGGCTCATGTAAAAAAGCTATGATCACACAAAGGAAAAATTGTAGTTTCTTACTCTCCAGGACGGTTAGGAGTGGACAGGGTTTATGTTGATCACAAATATTCACAGATTTTACCACCTTTCCTGCAATAACACTAAGTCCACATTTTCTTTTGGAAAATATTCTAGATGTGTCGCATGGAGGTTAAATTTTAACTAAGCTCTTTCATGATATAGCTGTTCTCTTTCTCATTTATGTCTTGAATAAGTGTTGATAAATGTTCACATCTGCAGTAAAATTGAGACACAAAGAAGGTTTAATCTTGGTTTTGCAGTGACCATAACTGATCAGGGACTATTAATATTGATTATCACTATCTAATTTAAAGCAGAGAGCAAAACTGTGGGATGTTAAAGCCTTGGGCAAAACTGTCATAATTTAGTGTTATGGGAAAAAGTTTATGGTTGGCTGCTTGGATTAAAAATCCCTGGGAGTTTTCCACAGGAAGGTTTTATTAAAGGCATGCCGTGTTAAATATAGTTATACAACACTCCCTGCTCACATATATAGTTACATATATATTTATGCATTTGTAAAATGAAATTTCCTTACCCATGTTAAATGACATTTAATATTATTTAAAGGCAGAAAAAAAATATCTTTTTTTCTAACATCTTCTATTTCATTCAGCTCAACCAAATGCTTTCTACTCCCCAAAAAATCCCAAAGGCAAACCCAAAAGGACCAGTCAGCTTCACTGGGACAACTCGTTCCTGTCATTGTTTCTGCATGAAAACATTTTATCCAATCATAACCAATTTTGCACCATGGAAATATTTAGCCCAGCTTGAGAAAACAAGTTTGGTATTCTCAAACAGCACTTTGCTGATGTGAGCAGGGGTAAGGCTGCCCTTGCTGCCTGGGTATCTCTATCTTGGTGCACTCAGTTGGCCTGTGTGACAGGGATCGTGCAGGACACAGAGCACAGGTTGCCCCACCACTATGTCCTGAAACACAGGAGAGCTCAGGCTTGACCATGGAGAGTGATGATGAGTTCTGTCAGGGCAGTGCAAGCCAGAGCTGATACCACCTCACTACTCCTGAACCCTGCAGTGGGACTGGAAGAGGGGGACAGTGCAGCCCTTTGCCCTCTTCTTGAGATGGCATCTTGTGTCCCGCAGAATTTTGCTCACAGGCGGGGCATGGGCAGGACCCATTCTTTTAAGAAGCTGTTTACACACTGCTATGAGCTTAGTGAGGCAGGCAAGAGTGAGCCATACTGCAAGAATTAGAGGCATGACTCCCAGGGTTCAGGCAGGGTTGCCCAGTCTGGTTAAACATTAGCTTAGTGAGGAGAATAGGGCAGCCACAGCCCTGGGGACCACAGTGGGGCTGGGGTTGCAGCCAGAGATGAGCTGCTCTTGTCCTCACATGGCACTGAGCTCTGTACCGCAGGTAACCATGCTCAGCTGGCCGTCCCCTGATGGTATAGCCATCCACATGTACATCCACATCTATGAGGGTGTTTTCGGCACCTGTACATGGTGCATCTACACTCTTTGAGAGTTACACTCTCAGACTTGTTACAGGACTGGTAGGGATATATTCTGCCCACATTTGTAGGGTGGGTCAGATTATATGCTGAGAAGCACTAAAAACCTAGCCTCATGCATTTCCTTCCAAGATGCCAAGATGTTCTTAGTTTGCAGAATGCAACTTGGGCAAACCTCTTTTCAGCAAATAGCTGTATATATTTAAGCATAGGCAGGAGTTTTTCTTTGATGATAGATTTTGAACACAGATCACCCTTTCCAGGCAGGTTTTTCTCATCCCAGCCTTGTGTCTGAATTATTTTCTCTACGAAGACATGGAAAATTGTCAGCTTGGGGATAGCACTTTAGCTGGATCAATTTTCATTTTTCTGTACATAGTGTGCTACCAGCAGGCTAGAGGTGGGGGCAAGGATCTGGAATCTTCCATTTTATTCCCTGCTGTGCCATTAACTTGTTTTCTAACCTTAGTCAAGTGGGTTTTGGTTTTGGTTTGGGTTTGTTTGGTTTTTTTTTTATATTTTGCATCATCAGAAATAAGATGCCACCTCAGAAGGCTTCATTAATATTTGTAAAACATTTCAATATTTTTGGATGAGAACAGGAATGATTCTGCATGGTAATTGTGATGTCTAATGGGCCAGCTCAGGGAATGTCAACCCTCCATTTTCAGAGCAGACACCAGGGCAAGGGTATCAACCTGTATGATTTGCTTGGTTCCCTTCTCTCCCTTATCCACCTACATTAACCTCCAGCTTCCTCTCTCGTGCTGATCATGTTAAAGCATTAATTGTATTAATCTTAGAGCAAATATAATTAATTTTAGTGTAAATCACCTGAAAATTGCAGAAGAGTTCCAGAGTCCATTTAAATCACTAGGGACCTCCTATATGCTTCAGTGGATCCAGGGTAAGCAGGGACAATGTTTGCAGTGTAGTAATAGCCAGATCAATGCTCCTGCTATGTTAATACCTAAGACCATGTTGAGAAGATAAGGGAATGTAGATGGACCTTATTCGATCCATTCATCAGCTTCTTTATCGCTTGGCAATTTGGGCCCATTTCTTTGCTTGTTACAGGCATGGGTGATATGGCTGACAGAAAGACACAAGCCAGATCGTTCTCGAGTACCATGATGACCACATCCACACAACAGTTTTTGGCTTCTTCCTTGTTTTGAACAATAAATGGAGGTGAAAAAGATTGTGTTGCTAGTTACGTGAAATGTTTTAAGTGACCTTTTAAAAAAACAGAGGCTGGTTTACCACCAAATCAAATAGGTTTTCAGCTGAATGAATAGTGTCTAAAACTGCATTGTGGCACATTCTTGCATCTTAAATACAAGCAAAACACTCACTAGTTCTAACGAGAACAGAATTCAACCCCATTTGCAAAAATAAAACACGCAGGCTCATAAGGCTAAAATTTCCTTAGTGAAGAAATTTCCTTTAGTAAGAAAAAAAAATCCTCATTAAACTAAACAAAACAAAACAAAACAAAACAAAAACAAAACAAAAAAAAACCCAAACAAAAAGAATCAGGGAGAAATGCCACTGAGAATTTAAAGTATTTAGGCTTGTTACCAAGAACTACATATGTAGTTTTTCTGTGCATATAGGTAGCCCGTAACAGAGCCCAACTATACACTACTAGACTAACAGATCTACCTACATCAACCTCTGTGGAGAAACTTGTAGACATAGAAGAGTCACTGTGAAGTCCGAGGAAAAATAACTATGAAATTCAGCTCTTGTGGAGCACAATATGGCTGTGAACGTGACTTACCTCTACTGTGCAGCCATCCATCAATGAGATGTTTCATAGCTCTAAGGCAAAAGAAAAAGGGAGCAGGTAACATATCTCCTCAAAATTGTAACATGTGCTTGTTCAACGTTTCTGCAGGAGCCCTACAATGGTCAGAGCTATAAAAGTGCAGCCACTTCACAAATAATCCATTTATGCACCACAGACTTTCTAATACAGCAGTAGACAAAAAGACCAGTGTTCCTCAGAGCTTCTGGTAACTGCAAAGAGTAGGTGTGAACTGGGTTATGTTTCTAAGATGCTTTTTAGATTAGGTTCTCTTTATACTTCAGAGTTAATTTTGACCTTTGATGTTTCTTTATTCCTCTGAGCATTTTTCTATCTTCCTACTCTCTGAACTAGGATCTCAACAAGCTATGTTTAATTTAGGTGCTCCTAACAATTAGCCCTGCAAGACACCCCTGTCTTTAGACCCATACCCAGGAGCTAAGAGTACCTTAGCAGGGACATGGCAGGGACTATTGGTGCCAGCTCTACTGCTGCTGCACTGGACATAGATGGCTAGACCATGCTTGACCAAGGTCTACTTATTGTGCCACATGCATGGGCAGCCATACAGATGCGGTTTTTGCTGTTTCAGTGCTGGAGCAGACTCAGTTGAGCAATGCTGCCCGCACCATGCCCTGGTGCAGTTCGTGTCAAGCTCAGATACTTGGCAATAGAAAGAGGATGGGGATCTTGGAGGCTTGTTCTCAGTCTGCTAATAGTAGACAGTTAACAAAAGATTCTGGCTGTAGACATGCCAGTTTGTTATCAGTAGTGGAGCAGATCTGATAAGACTGGCATCATCCATCAGAGAGCAATTGGAGTTAAACAGGAGCTAACCAAAGACCAGCCTGGAATCTGTTAGGCTCAGTCAGTTCCCCAGAGAACCACGTCAGCCATTAGCACAGACAACCTACAACCTTAGCTGGCCCAGCAAGAGGGGCAATGGCCACAGCTGGCAGACCAGCACAAGGGGACTGTATGCAGGGCTGGTCCTCGCAGCCCGGCTGGCAATCTCACGGCTTATCCCAAGCAGCACATGGGTGCAGGCCCACAAAGAGAAATTGATTAAAAGTTTAAAATGAAGAATTCAGCCCTCCTTTGATTTATGAGTTTTAACTACTGCAGAATGTGTGTCTTGCCACATTACTTCAACCTTGAAATGAAGTACAAATAGATGTGAATCAGACTCTAAATATTTAAAGCCAGAATCTAATCTTAGGTACATTGTGTATGCTGTCATCTCAAAAACTGGATAAAGAGAGACAATGATGGACAGCACAGACTGAAATGAAATTCCAACTCTGTGTTAGAAAGCTTGCCCTGCTAATTCACATGAATGATTAACCACAAAGAAGTTTAAGTCTGTGAGTTACAGCAGTGCTGAAGGGGTCTTCATCCTCACTGTCTTGGTTAACTTCAGAAAAGAATAGTCCAAAACCAGCTCACAGGAAAAGGACATCACCTCCTCTTTCCCCTCTTTTCTCTCGGAGATGCAGCTAAACTATTAACATTTTCCAGTTAAATGGCAAACAAAACATTTCTAATCTTCCTTTCACTAGAAAGAAAGATAAAATCACAACCATAACCTAAATCAAAAGCTTTAATAGCACTTGGGGCAGTTACAGGCTCTTACTATAGATAGCCAGGTCAAAGCAATCAGCATAAGAATCTTCACACACAGTGAACAAAAACAGAGCTCGACACAGCTCTCTATCAAATATTATTGTAAGAGGAGTCAGTGCGCCAGGGTATGACCCTATTAAATGCCAAATCTGTAGCTCCAAAATAGCACAAAACCCAGATGGATGATCTCATCTCGAGCAGTAATGTGCCGGAATACAAATAGAGGATTGCAAATGCTTCAAGTGCACCAGGAAAGCCAAAGAAGACCATGTTAAACTAAAGGGTGGAATATATATTGATGGATGAGCAGAATGAAGGATGCTAGACCTGCTGGTGCTGAAACTGGCGGCGGTCTTCCTGCTTCCCCTAGCTGGACTCGTTATGGGACTTCTGGATATCGTGACCATATAGCAGCCTCACAAGACATACTTTAGTCCACTAAAAGCAGCAATGAGGCTAACCACCACAGCAAGCAAGAGAGATTTAGCCTCGTCTAAAGGCTAATTGATGTTAATATCTATGTTGCTTTCTACTTTGAGCCTAGTGTAGCACAGCGACCAGTTTAGGGTAGAGGGTGCTACAGACTACAGGCAGAGCTTGGATGAACTCAGAAGGGTCATTCGTACTTTAGCTATGAATAGTATTGTACGTAACCAGTGGGTGTTTATTAACAAAACAAACATGGCTTAGTTTAGACAGATGGAAATGTTTTATATTTCAGTAAGGCTGTCCGCTCTAGCAGAAAAAAAAATCCAATTCTCTCATTTTCCAGTGAGGTGAACCTGGGAGGGTTTGAGTGCCCACGGGGTGCTTTGGGGATGAAAAGGGCATGACTAATCCAGCCAGTGATTGTTTCCTTCCTTGGGCTTTCAGAGGAATGTAGCGTCCTGGTCCAGCAAGTGCCACTGAAACACAAGGTGAAAACCCACACAAGGGATCCCATGAAGGAGGACGGAGGACAAGGAGCCCAGCCAGACCCACAGTAATAAAATTCCAAAGAACATCCTAGAGGCAATTTTACAATTGTGAGCATTGCCACGGACCCAGATGCAGCTGCAGGAAACATGGGTTTTGGTTTGGTTTATATCCCATGAACTGATGTCCAGGCTCTGCAACTAGCAAGTACAGTCTCTTACTGAGTAGGAGTATAGCCACAGGAGAGGAAAGATTAAGCGTATCAAAGGAATACATTTTTCATTTAACTTCTTTCTTATTACAGTAGTTTAAAAGAAAAAAGAAAAAAAAAAAAAAGATTTTTGTTCAACATTCAATTTGGAGGAGAATTAAATAAGCCAAAAACATTGTTCAGAATTAGAGCACTGAATAAAAGATTTCAAAAACACAGTGTGTGGTTCATGGTGGGATTTTGATTTCCTTTTAAGACGAGCCATATACAGCTGTACAAGAGCTATTGTCCCCTGTCCCACTGAAGAAATAGTTTGCTTCTGAAGTTTTTAATCTGTGAAGACACACAGGTGCTTTAAAAGTGTAAAAAAACCCAAGAAAAGCACACAAACTCTCTTCTGGTTCAAATGGCAATTAGCTGAAAAGCAGCAAAGAAACAGGAATACATGGGTAAATGAAATAGCTTTTGATTGCCTGGCTATGAACGCTAGTAGGATTTGTTCTCTTTGGAAAGGACACGCAGCAGCAAGCAGTATGCACCGGCAAGACAAAAGTCAGCCCTGAATGACTGGTACAACAGCATTGATCTTACATAGCGTGGATAGTTATTACAAGCCTGCACAGGAGAAGCCACTTTCTTCTCTAAAAGATGGAGAAATGCTTCGTGCCACTGAGCCATAAGGGAACCCAATTGGAAGAAAACAAGACCCTTAAAAGCTTCCTGATAACTGTCAGTCTGGAAATTCTCTTTTCCTTCTCTTCTGCAGGGATCATCAAATGCTTCCATCATAATTTTTAGGGCCCATCAAGACATGGGCTAACAAAAGAGGAAGGCTGAAAGACCAACTCTAGGTTACAGTTCCACCTTTTCAATTCATCGTTCATCAGCTGAAGGAGGGGTTCTCAAAATAAAAGGCAGAAACACAAACTAGGTAAGCAGAGCCTGAGAAAACAGAACTGCCAGTCATTTTAACTTGTGTGCTACTGTCAGTCATTCTCCAGGGAATCCCATGCTCCAGGCAGATCTGGCAAAGCAGACCTCTAAGAAGAGAGGAGCCTTGTGTAATGGAGAACCCGGAAAGCTTTGGCACTGACTCAAATTTCAGCCCCTCCTAGTGCGAAGCTGAATGGCACAGGACTCGAGATAGTGGTTGGTAGAAAACTGTCAATCTAACGTCCTCCTTTAAACTTCTGAAGGTGATTGTCTCATTGCTCTGAGAGGTTATCTCTAGACAGAGGAAGAAAAAAAAACCAACCCAACCAACTTCTCGCGTAAGCTTTTTCTAAGAGAAGACAACAGACGTGGAAGAATGAAGTCAATCTTTTCTCAGGATTCTCTTTACAGAGGAAGTCCTCAGAGAACTGTTTTAGGTGCAAATGGGAAACCTGACTAGAACCTTAATTTATCAGGGTAAATCAAGGTGTTGCAGCCATGGGAAGCATGTGAAAGAGGAGTTTCCTGATCACATTCAGAGACTGTCTTTTAGGCCATACAGGTAGATACTACCAGGACATACTATGATTGAAAATGGTTGTTACTAGCAAGGCTTGAGAACCTGGAACAGTAAAGGACCGGCCATAAAAATCTCATCAGTGCTGCTAAATCCAGGACAGCTGAATTTCAAGCTCAGAGCTATTTCCAGTCTTTATGCAGCTGGCTAAAAATCCTCCCATGTTACAACAGTTTGGGAATTTGGGAATTTATGAATTCCAGTTTGAGTTTCTGAATTCCCTGTATGTTTTTGTTTATAGTGATGACTCTGCTGATCTTCAAAAGGTTGCCAGAAAGGCCAACTTTGGAGAGAGTGTGTAAATACAGCTCAGACTGAGCAGGCTGAGAAACACGTCCAACACAGCAGCCTGCAGAATGGGGAGGTTCAAGTATGACTGTAACAGGCTGATCAGAGTAACCATCCTGAGGAAGTACTATGCCTCACACAGCAGGGTAGATGAGGTCCCCTCCGCCCATAACCACTTATAATCCTATAGCATATAGAGGGCAGCAGAAAGATCTAGTAAAGTGTCGGAGGGAAACCTATCATTAAGGAATAGAGAGCAAATTCCTGGCCAGAGACAAAAAAACAAATTCCTGTTCGGCTGGGCAAGCTACTCTGTTAGGCAAGCAGGGTCAAGGACCTTGTCCCATCATCTGAGATCTCTACTTGCTTGTTTGCTGGTGAGGAGACAGCAAACCCTTTGGAGAGGCTGGCTGGCAGCCTGTGGCCATCTCTGAACTATGGCTGGGAGATGTCCAAGCAAGGGAGTTTTGTTCAGAGCTGCCACTATGGAGTGGAGCGGCTCCTATTATGCAGAGAGGAGGTTCTTGTGCGCAAAGCAGTGCCCCTTAGAGGGGTTGCAGAGGGGATGAAAAGGAGGGAAACCCCCAGTGAGCTTTTTTCTTTTATCTTGCAGATGAACCAGATGGCTTGAGCAGCAGAAACCAAAGGAGGAGTACGAAGCCTTTAAGACTCAGATTGCTAAAATGTATGGAAAACTGGAGCCAAAAGCTAGGCCTGGACAAAACAGAGCACCAGAGTGGAAAAACAAGCACTAGAGGAGCTTAGCCAAAAGGGGAAAGAATAAAATAAACCAGCTCTGTTCTTCAATTCAAATTCCAACTCTGTGCATTCAGGAGAGGGGACTTAGAGAAACTGAAGAAGTGGCATTAAGTCTCCTTTGTAGCTGCAGCTGCTCGGTTATCTGCCTCTGTGCTCCCTGGCAGACGGCACTGCAGCGCTGAAAGCCTGCAAATTTCCCAGGATCTAAAAAAAAGGGCACCAAAAAGTGACCAGGGGATCCATCACAAACTCACACACACTTGTCTAACAGGTAAGAAAGGTCCTGCTACAGCATTGCCCAAGCCCAGGGCAGCTTATGATCGCCTGCCGCTGCTCTGCATCAAGTCACTGCTGGTGGGAGACAGCTAATGTTCCCTCTGAAAGCCCTCCTTGCTCAAGCAGGGCTTTCTCATCTCTCTGGAGAGATGCTGCTGAGCATGGCTTTTACGTCCCAAGACAGATTTGCATCAGGCAAGAAGACCTTGCTATGGGATGTTGCACTACATCCTCTCTTCTCAGGAGTACTCTCATTTTTCAGAGCAAAGGCCCATGAGAAGGACATGATGTCAGACGTACCATCTGCAGGATGTGCTGTGCTCCTCCATTACCAACCGCAGACTGACAGACGCTGCTGCTCTATCACCCCTGGAGGAAACATTACAAATCCCCTTCAATACCCACCCCCCAATTCCAGTAAAGATCCTGTGACACTTGGTGGAAAAAAACAACATTGTATTTGATTTACAATTAACAGGATTTACAAATAATGACAAAGAAACAGATTAGCCATGAAATTAGGATGCCTTTGTTGATGAAGGAG
Source organism: Ceryle rudis (assembly GCA_033439905.1). NCBI lineage: Eukaryota > Metazoa > Chordata > Aves > Coraciiformes > Cerylidae > Ceryle > Ceryle rudis. The sequence goes on along the minus strand of JAAGNO010028658.1, from coordinate 26,948 downwards.
TAGCTGGCAAAGCACCTTTATGTAGAAGTTATGTACCTCAGTCCTAAAGAGTGTAAAATAACTTACAGCCCAGGCAGGTTCGGGAATGATTATACACAAATGCAAGAAGTCGAGTACAAACCAAATCAAAAGCCCCCTCCCGGCCTACAGAGCAAGAAACCAGTTCTAGTGAGGCTTTTGATTTTTGGAGACAGAAGGAAAGGCCCACTGACAAATACCAGGGAATTTTCAAAACCGGTGGGAAAAAAAAAACCCTCGACAAACAGCAAAAGTCACTGTGTGACATCCTACTGGGCAGGGGGAGTGGGCAGCAGACACTGCGTTAGCTTGCTGAGAATCAGCAGAGTCCTGGCGCTTGGCGGGACAATGAACGAAGGAGTACAGATGGCAGCGCTTCATTAAAATGCTACTTTACTGCCAAAAACTTGCGAGACAAAGAGGAATAAAGTTCTCTGATGTGCAATACAGCAATTTAAGAAGACGTACCTAACTGCTTTGTATGGAGCTCACCTATATTGTAAACACACACTTTCCGACACGTTACTTCTTTTTTTTTTTTTGCTATGGGTTGTGGTGTGTATTCAGTCAAATGCAGCATTCCAAGGCTCAAAACTGACTGAGTGGTTTTCAACAGACGGGTATATGATTTTTCCAATATCGTACTAGTATTTTACATCACAAATACAATAAAAACAAGTGATGGTATTTCTAGGACAGTTCCAAGATTCAAATAAAAAATCATCAGAACCATTCTAAAATAAGATATACATAATCCAATCATGTTAAACAGCACACTCTCGGCAAGCAGCTAATTACAAGCATTCTGCTGGTCATGTTTTTCACACAAAAGTCATTCAATAGCACATAAATATTTCTTTTTCTGATCTGCTTCTTTTTACAAAACCATTCATCAGATTCACAGAATTAGTACAAGTAAGGCACATTAGCATATATCATAAACCTCACAATAATAACAAAGAGTTGTAAAGTTTTGAGGACTAATTCCTTCTTTGAAGTGATTTCTGAACCAAATGAGACTTCACCAGTAGAACCCTCCTATATTGACATTACTCTTATTTGTGTCGCAGCCAGCTGTGGTGGGTGCATTACTGTGCATCACCATGGACATAAATAATTAAATTAAGAACCGTGTGTGGTAGGAAATCCCATTTTCAGATCTTGCGGAGAAATCAGACACGCTCACCAGGTTCGTTACGAGCACAGACTACGTTTTAGAGCTATGTGGAAGTCAATTTCCAGTTATTAAATAAAATAAACGGGGATATTGCATGTGTCTCTGAGTATGTTATCATTTTCCTAGTACAAATATTGCTTAAGGTAGAAAGGATGCTATAGTATTGAATTTACTTGCATAATGAATCCTAAATGCTGATGTCTGAGATTCTACTAAATTAAATGAACTATAGGTTTTCCTTCTTCCACCCCCCACCCTGCCCCCAACCAAAGGACTCTCCTTCCCACAGAAGATTCATTTACACACAACACAGCTTTTAATTAGAAGCATAATTTACAGTAAAAATTCTTTACATTACACCTCTGCTATCAAAAAAACATGAAATCTTTCATTTAAAGTTGTAATTATACATTAAAAAATAGAACACTATTTCCTTAACAGGAAGAATGAATTTGAACATCTTCAGATCAGATTTCTTTATTGCGGCTTAGGAGTCAAAGGTCAGTCACTTTATTCTCTAACGCAGCTGCTATTTGCTGTAAACGGAAGGCAAGCTGCATTTTTTGTGCAGCTGGATCCTCTTCAAGTGCATTTATAATCTGGAAGAAATAAACACAGAATGTTTAGAATCGTTTAGCTTAAAATATACGGCCTAGTTCTTGGACCAAGTGTTTGATACTACTTTGGTTGTAAAGAGTCTTTTGCGTTCACTCTGTACCAAAGATAAAGTCCATGTAGTAGGCTCCATGTTCTATTTTTACACAAAGGCAATAAAAATGATCGTCTCCATTACTTTATCTAAGTTGCTGTAATGTTTCCCATTATGCTGGGATCCAAGCAAATTATAGGTAGTACTTTATCTTGTGAAATATTACATTCCCAGATGGAGACGGCAGGAGGAAAAACGTCTTTATAGCTATTTAAGAAACAGTGCTGTTATTTACAGTGCACCCTACAAGGTTTAAGGGTCATTTACCCGCAGTAATAAAGCCCCATCCCCATGAGCTTCGGTAATGAGAAGCTCCTGGGTGGTCCCTGTACAGACATAAGGTAGGGCAACACAAAGTGTCCCGTGTCTATAGGCAATCCGATGAAGAAAATGGTCTGGCCATAGGGTCTGGAAGCTGCTGGCAGCTCCTCTCTGGCTCTCGCCAAGAAGTGCTGAGGCTCTGGCCCAGCACCACGGAGCTCAGGAAGCAAAGAGCTTGTCAGAGGAGCCCCCCAGCATCCTGCATACAGCCTCTGCCGTACGGAAGATATATAGGAAGGTATGACTCTAAGACACAAGGGATTTGAAAACAAGAGCTAGAAAAGGTCAACTGTTATGAGAAGGCGTTTCTTCAAATAGAGTTTCTAAGGGCTTCTCAAGATCAAATTTCAAAGGTTTCAAAAGGTTTTCATTTCCACCATCCTTTAGGGAAACTTTTCCACCAACTATTAGATTTCTCCATTAGAAGAATGCATTACATGGCAAAACCATTCCTTTCTAGAACTGGCTTTATTAATAAAAGTCAGACACTGTAATCAAGCAGAAGCCTTTGGCTCTGTTTAAATACTATATAAACACACAAGTGCAAGAAGTGGAGAAACAGAATTTGCCTGTCACTACCTCACTACCTGTGGCTCTTACTACTTCTTGCACACCACTGACAATGGCGATTAACGTTGTTGGTATCAATCTAGCCAATGATTTCACTCTGAAGGGCTGGTATAGCATTTGAGTTTCAAACACGGAGCAAATTTGTTTAGAAATAATTATTTTAATGGATTTGTTTTTAAAGCATGAAAACATTTTTACAAGACAGAGTTAATAAACACTTACTACAGTATTTAAATTGGACCTAATTTAATTTGATATTGTTCCCTTAATTTAAACAATTACATCTAGCTGTAACTCCTCAAATCTAGACTAAATAATTCATGATTATCTCTGCTGGTGAATATATCCTTCATATAAATGTGGACAATTAGAATGTACCCACTTAGTCATTGTCAAGCCCCGCAGAGATGCAGAAGGTACAGCGCATGCTGGGAACCACTGAGTCAAGTAATAAAGACAAGGGCAGCTGCAAAATGTTCCAATTTATGCAAATTAAAACATTTTCATGGAAAAGAAATAAACTCGATTAATTTTACTGAATGGTTCTTGACAGATTATCTCCATAACTCTGAATTAGCAGCCGTTTCATCAGATGCACCTTGTTGTTATACAGTGATGTACGTGAAAGGAAGAGCTGCAGCTAGGCACCGGGGTTTGCTGGCCTGCCACAGATGAAGTCCCACAGACTGGTGACTCCCCCTGCACCTGCCACCAAGTGCAAAATCACGAGTGGAAGCAGGGACACAGGGGGCTGGAAGAATCAGGGCTTTACGATTCGTCTGTCACCCAGGGTCCCCGAGTGTTTCTGCAAGAGGCCAGGCCACCAACACATTCTGGGAGGTGCTGAAAGCCAGCTTGGCTACTGCTGGGATGAGAGGTGAGGAAACCAACGGCACCGGGCTGGCCTGCATTCCTCTAGTCACCTCCTCTACTGACCCTCATTGCAAGGCTTCTCAGGGTGATTTGATTTCCCCTGCTTACATCTGTTTAAGAGCTGCGACAGGCTGGCTGCTCCTGCGTAAAGCAGCTGCAGTGAAGCTGAGGATTGCCAGTGCCTTTAGAGCTAAATGTAAGTGAAAACATGAACTGTGCTGAGGTGCAAGACAAACCGAAGAGAGCTCACATGTGCTGCGCTCCTTTTTGATTCAGCATCTGTTCTTACTTGATTTGATTTAATTCTGAGAGTTTTCTGGAGGCATTCATTTCCATGGAAACCTTTGTATAAATGTTTCCTTCTCTCTTTTTGTTTTCAGATTAAGTTTGGAGAGCCATAGCCACAGCTCAGCTACACTGGGATATTCTTTGTCCCCCTTTCCACCGGGCGTGAAAAACCTAAGAAACGTTTGGGACTGAATCTGTGAGGCTCCTTTTGAATCAGGAGACATTCAACAGTTACTCTACTTTGGTTTACCTTGGGCAGGCACATCATTTGGCATGGCAAAACAGGAACGGTAGCATGTATGGAAGTTTTAAGTGCATCTTAACTAAAAGAAAAGGCACGGCCCCGTTCCTACAAGCAAAACAATTTTGATGGCTTGTTCCTAATAAAAACCCTCCAAACACTATCTTGAAAGCTGGTATAGCTCTGATGACTACTTTTTGCTCCGTGACGTTCCGATGTTCTAATTCTTAGGACAGTAGAACCAAGAAGAAATTGTTTTAAAATCCATTTTTCTTTCAGAACTTGTTAAACTATCACTGCTAAAACCAGATAGCCCATAATGAAATTTTTTATCTGTAATAACCCACCCTTGACCAGTGTAATTGCCAAGCAAGGTAAATAACTGCAAAGTTAGAGCTTTCTGCTCAGCACTGCTTTTACCCGATTTGAATTTAAGAATTGCAGAAATTGTTCCTTTGGACTGATATGCCAGCCTTCATAGCTTTTTACCACTGATATTAAAAAACAAACCCAAAAGCCACTACTTACCTCATCGTAGTATTTGTTAGTATACTGGTAGAGTTGGTGTAGAGCCACAAGCGTATTTAAGGAATCAGTATGTGCCTGTTAAACAACACAAATGGGCAGCAAACGTGTAAAAATATGGTCACAGAGAGCTGAAAGTTATGCACATGCACAACTGTTGGATACAATATGCAAGACTTCCGAATGGAAACTCTGCATCCTCTAACTTTTGTTAAACAACAGCTGGAGCAGAAGAAAGGGGTGAGAAAACTCGTGTTTGGTGATATCTAGATCAAAACTTTCCAACTGGTGTTTTTCCAGCCTGCCCACAACTCTAACACTGGAGGTGGAAAATATTTTGATCTCTGAACATCAAACCACAGACTACAGCTCAAACATCTGTTAACAACATGGGAATGTATAACTAAAGCATTTACTCAGTGCAGTCTATGTATTGTTGAGATAGCAGACATTGTTTCTATCACTGTCATTGCTGTTTAAAATCCTTTCTCCAGCTCTTTTTAACTTCAAAGTTATTAACACCTCACTACACCAAAGGTGCAACTTATCAGATCATGTGCACATGTATACGTTTGGAAAAAGCCATCTGAATCATGAAGATGGAAAGGGGGAAGAGAGAGAGAGAGAAAAAGGACTTTAAATTAGGCAGGAAATAACCCTCCACTATCTCTTCCTCCCTCCCTCCCCCTTGACATTTAACATACTTAGTGAATGTGCTCTACCTGTCTAGACTGATATTTTTCATTCAAACTTACAGGATTCAAGCCACTAGTTATGCCTTTAGTCTTTTAAGTTAGTTAAGAAAATGAAGAATTGCAAAATATTGCTACTGGCGTAAATGATTACCCAAAGCATAAGGCAGCAGAGAAACATCCATCTTTCCTTGCTCTATAAAAGTCACTTCTGGAGCTGGTCAAAATTTGCAGTGTTCGATCACTCCTTCCACATTCATTTTTATCATAATTTATAATGCAGATAGAAAGGATCAACATATTCTGCTGATGTTAGAACATTCTATTGAATTTCCTTTTAATCACCAAACGTTTTAATTTTATATACATCTCAATTTGCCTAATAAATAAAGTGACCTGGAAAATGAAATGTCACTGCCGATGAGTTTTGTAGTGAATGACTGAAAATAGAAATGCTCTCATGAGGATGTTGATGTGCAAATGTTAGGTCCTAAGGGCACTGAAATAAACAAACCACAACAATTTCCCCAAACATCCTCCTTATGCTAGAACTCTTCAACTAAATTAAGCAAATGAGCAAACCAGCCAGTAAGTATACTGTCTCTTTGCTCAGGCTAAACAACATCTTTTAAAACTGGTGAGGGCTTCCCCTGGTTCTCCGAGTTAAACTGAGTGCTTAGAAGGCACGAGCCTGCTCTAGCTCGTGCTCTAGAGTGGACAGGCACTTCTAAGACTGAAGCAGGTTTTGTAGAGTCTTTGCTCCAACAGTCTCCAGCCAGAGTCCCCAGCTAGCAATCACCCCCTCTGCTCTTCTTCCTGAGAGGTTAACCCCCAATAACCTATAATGCAAACAGAAAAGGGGCCACTGAGC
>JAAGNO010028658.1:0-20563 GCA_033439905.1 Ceryle rudis | reverse complement strand
TTTAAAACTGGTGAGGGCGTCCCCTGGTTCTCCGAGTTAAACTGAGTGCTTAGAAGGCACGAGCCTGCTCTAGCTCGTGCTCTAGAGTGAACAGGCACTTCTAAGACTGAAGCAGGTTTTGTAGAGTCTTTGCTCCAACAGTCTCCAGCCAGAGTCCCCAGCTAGTAATCACCCCCTCTGCTCTTCTTCCCGAGAGGTTAACCCCCAATAACCTATAATGCAAACAGAAAAGGGGCCACTGAGCGAGCACGTGATGAGCTCCTCATATGCAGCATAAAGCAGAGGTACTGTCCTCGCAGACAGAGCTTTACAATAGGCTATACTTAAAGTATGTGCCTCCTCTTTCATTTCTGGAATCTAATTTTTGCTGTGGTAGCACTCTGAATTCAGTCACTACTTGTTATCAGTATGATCAATGCTAAAAAGCCTCTATATGCCATGGAGAGAAAATACAATTCAAGAGAGCTATAATTTTTCCACAATGGATGTGAAAAAAAATCCAAATACTTTGCTCTGGCACCTACATCACTCAGATTAGTGATCATAACCATTCTTGGTTGCATTCAGTAATCAAGATTTCAAAGGGCTAAAAGGCGTGACTGCACTGAACATTTCAGAGATTTATGAAATAACTTGTTTGATGTTTGCACATACAGCAAAAAAACCCCATTTCTTGAGTTAGAAAGAGAAGAGAAAGGAAAACAGTGCTACACTTGTCTCCAGTTTCAGGACAAGAAAACAGAATTTACTCTTACCCTAGAAATCTCTGCTAGATGGGTATTCATGTCTTGGTCACTGACCGGCACCATCTGACGAATACCTTTGTAGTAACTGCAACAGATGAAAACAGACTTCCAATTAGGTGAAATACACTGTGGTTTGCTGGTAATTCTGTCTTTCAATTTTGCAATTATTTTAAACATGCTTCCTATTAGTCCAGGAGATGCTTTACCACAACAGACTAATGATTCCTTTAGTAATCCCACCTTCCAACAGTCATTAGTACCTTCACAACAGAGGTAAACTGTACCTGATTGTACAGGGTCATACCACGGGAAAGAAATCTATTTATAACTGCAGCCAATGATTATTTTAGGTCTTCAAACTTTTGAAGTCATCAGCTAGCAAGAGTTTTGTCCTGTGGCAGATCTTCCATGGTATTCACAGAATTGCCAATTAGTGAAGGAATAAAACCAGAGATGGAATATAAAAAAATGTGCTGCTGAAAATGCTTTCACAGGATTTGATCTCTACTGAGTTCTGGAAGTGCAGCGTTGGTTAGACAGTTCGTACAGGTAACAACAACCACTGCAGAAAACAGCATCACGTTTTCCCCTGCATAAATCTATCCGTCTCCACAGACACAAACATGCACTGGGTCATAACGGTGCCTCATTTCAACCCTGTCAATGCCACCACCAAGGGAACACTTTAACATGCAGGTGTAAGATTTTTAACATTTGACAGCTGACTGACTACCTCAGCATTCACTTTTCTTCTTACATGGGCTTTAAACGACTCTGATAAGCACGAAATGAGTCTGTACTTACTCTTCCACCATTTTCTTATAGTTAGAGATTTCTTTCGCGTAAAGCAATTTATTACTTGGAGAATCCTGAAAAAAATGGTAAGAGAGAAATGTGGTTGACTTGTGAACATCTCTAAGAAGCAAAAGAAAGTCAAGAACTTAAGATCAACCCTTTAAATTCACATGCACTTGAGCTTTATCAATATTAACATTTGGATGCTTATTAACATCGGTGAGATTATTTGTCCTAAAAGGATAAAGTTTATACATGGCATTACTGTTGAGTTCTGCAAAAATATCAATGCCAGATGATACTAAATTATGGGTGGATGTGAAATAATCAGTTCTTAAACTTGCTTTTTATAAAAGCAGTTGTTATTTTCTCCTCTTTATAAATATCAATTGGTAGGCTACCGAGTAACACTGACGTGTTCGCCAACCTGTTAAGTGGTGAAATGCTAACTTCATTATAAAACTAGAAAGAAACTATCAAGGCTGTAACTCCTCAGAGAATGGGTATTGGCTATGAGGGTGCCCTTTGTCTTGTCAGGCATGAGCGTAGTCAGGATGTAGAATGCAAATCACTTACTCTGCTTAATTTGTGCTCTGTTCTTGTGCAAGCATCCATGAAAGTCTGTGCAATGACTGACAAGGAAGCATCCACTACTTCGTGAACATGAACATCAAAGATGAAATGGGGATTTTTCAGTATGTTTACCCAGAATCTAAGAGGCAGGCTGCAAAGCAAGGAAAAAGATAAATAATCCTTTTTACACAATGAATGTTCTACAACAAGCAAATCACATGAAATTAAGTACGGGTTTTGCATTTTGATCTCCTCACAACAGCGAAGATTAATTTTATATTTCAACATTTACACGAGCTATCTGTTGTCTAGCTTCCGTGTCTGAAACCCACGCCTTTACATCTCTCACAGATATCATCACTCATATGAGAAGAATCTCGAGTACCCCAAAATAGCAAGAGAGGGTGTCCGTGTGGTTAAACTACCTAAGTAGTATTTTAATAGATTTTGTGCTATGACAGGTAGATCTAGTCCCATTTGCCTCTTGCTCTTCTATTCTTTGAGGAAAGACAGAAAGTTAAGTGGTAAATCTGCCAGTGAGTACCCCACAGGTAGGCTGGTTTCATTTTTACAGCTTCTAGGCAATCCTTTTGATCATATAAACATATTACCTCACAATGATTCTGAGAATTATAAATGAAATTTTCCTTGATTTGTGGTAAAAGTGTCAGTACATACCTAGGAATTACACTCTCATGTGTCTGCAAGTATTATGCTGTCCATACTATACCTGTTTGTTTTCCAGATATGAATGGTATCTTCGTCTTTGATATCATGCTTTTCTGCTTGCTCATCAAGAAAGTCAAAGAAGTATTTCACAGCAGGTGGCACCACATGGTTTGAGTTGAGCACACTATGAAAGAAGTTATCTACAAACTGCTGAAGTGTCCCCTAAAAGCAAATTAAAAAAAATCTATTACACTTGTGTTACAGGCTAAGCTTGCTGCCACCCTAGAATCTTTTATTCCTATTGACACTAGCAGCCCATAATCCAGTTGCAGTCACTGACGGCCTTCATCCTGAGTGCTAACGGGGCTAGGTGACAAAAAAACAAGCAATGAGTTAGTGCAGTGACCTTGCAAACTGCCAACACAGTAAGGACCTTCTAGAGAACAATTTTATGCATTGGCTTGAAATGTTGTGACTTCAGAAACTATTCTGTGGTTTGCACAGAAAGGTGTGCTTCCTGCTTGACAGAAGAAGCTGAAACTGGTTGCTAAGTATACAATACATTTACACTTCAGGGTCAGTGTGCACATAAATAACTGTTAGACATTTTTTAATGGTTTACAGCTTCTCACCTCCAGTTCCTCTGCCTCCAGAGCACCATGCAATCTTTACAAAGAGACTGAGAAGAAAAAGTACCATCACCCCACGTGCAGTTGAGGCCACAGGTAGTTCATCCCTGTTCAGCTGCTTGGCCCTACATTTGAAGGACCGCATCCTCTCTCTCTTGCTGTCACTCCAGCTGCCGGCCTCAGAATAGGGCAGGGACCAAGCAGGCAAGGAGCCCCATAAACCACTCTGCTGTCAGCAAGGACACATTGACAGCCCTTGGGTTGTAGGGGTAGCTGTGGTCCCAGCCACACCACCTCGGCAGCTCTGTCCATTCTGCATTATAAGCACTAAAAAGACTCTATTATTATTTGAAAACATTTTTATTTTCCTAGGCTATACTGCAGCATTGGTCACATAGAAGAATGGGGAAATAGAAGACTCTGTAGCAGTTTATAAAGCATTTGGTTCAAAAGAAAACCCAACAAAACGTAATCTAAACAGGTGGCACAGAGAATATCCAACTTTGTTTTGCAAGAAAAGCCCTTATTTAAGGAACATGTAATCATTGTTCTCAGCTTTGATCAGGAGCTATACTTTATCTCTTTCCCAGTAATGGTCCTCAGGGCATATTAATCACTTGAAGCCCTGAACACCAGCTTGTATGTACATGACACATACTCAAAATCACAGCCAAATTCATGACTAACAGTTGCATCATTTTCTTCAGCTGTAACTCAAAATCTAGAGAATTAGGGTGGAACCATGGCACACATGAGACCTACCTTCACAGAAAGAAGTCTGGTCAGGTAGATTTCTGTAATAGCTTTGGTCCTTTCTTTTTCTTTCACACTGCCCCGCTTTGATTTACCTTCATCTATTTCATCTACTGGCCGGACTAGATGCCAGACCTTATTTTCATCTTCCAGGAGAGCATGCCCTAGAAACAGGAATGGCAATAATTACAAAAAACACCCCACACCCAAAACAGTAACATGAAAATAATCATATACATAAGTTCATGTAAGATCTTTGTTCCCTATCCTTAACATACCTGTCCTCTTGCCAAGGGAGTCTAGATTACTCTGCTCCTGTCCAACATAAACAACTCAAGTACAAGATGTTCAATAATACATAAGCTGAAAAAGCTTGCTTTTGTTAAGAGCAAAGGGAGACGAAGGAATCACACAATAAGGAAACTGCTGCTCCGGCACAGTATGTGCGTTTTTCGAGGTCCCCACGCTGAAGTACTTTACCCTCCGTGAATTCTCAGAGACACGATTAAGTTACAGAAACTCAGCTAGGTCTGACCCAACAGCCACCACAGAAAGAGCAATTGTAGCCTCCTCCAAGTACAAGCAAGATACTGTTGTAGCAGCTCTGGTTAGCATTTTAAGACTTTTGATCTCAAAGTTTTTTCTGGGTATCACCATTGCAGTTTACATTTTTACGCTAACTGCTGAGTTCAAAGTATGGTACCTCAGTGCAAACCTGCCTTTATCAGCATTTAACCACCACCACTTGACTTGATGGACAGTAAGTTATCCATGGGACAGCAATGTGCCCTTGAGGCCAGGAAGGCCAATGGTATCTGGGGTGCATAAAGAAGAGTGTGTCCAGCAGGTCGAGGGAGGTTCTCCTCCCCCTTTACTCTGCTCTAGTGAGACCACAGCTGGAGTATTGTGTTCAGCTCTGGTCTCCCCAGTTCAAGAGGGACAGGGAAATACTGGAGAGAGTCCACAGGAGAGCTATGAAGATGATGAAGGGACTGGAACATCTCTCTGCTGTGGAAAGGCTGAGAGCTCTGAGGCTGTTTATCCTGGAGAAGAGAAGCCTGAGAGGGGAGCTGATGGATGTTTACAAATAGCTGAAGGGTGGGTGTCAAGTAGAAGGGAAGGAGAGGTAATGGTCGCAAGCGGAAACACAAAAGAAGTTCCACTTCAACATGAGGAAAAACTTCTTTACTGTGAGAGTGACAGAGCCTGGAACAGGCTGCCCAGAGAGGTTGTGGAGTCTCCTTCTCTGGAGACTTTCCAGACCCGCCTGGATCTGTTCCTGTGTGGCCTGCCCTGGGTGATCCTGTGTTGGCAGGGGGGTTGGACTCGATGATCTCCAGGGGTCCCTTCCAGCCCCTGCCATTCTATGATTCTGTGACTTTGTCAGTGAAAGGAGCAAAAACGCATCCCTTCGCCAACAGGACATGAACTCCAGCAGACGATGACTGCAGCAAATTCATAATTCATTATAATAAGAATTTTCAAAATTAGTTCCTCAGTATTCATAGCCTAAATCAGAGAGAGAAACTCTCATCAAGTCAGTGACCATACAGCAGAAACAGGAGGAAGCACCTGGATGCTACTGACAGCTCATCTGATTACAGAGCCTTGTGGCTTGGTCATGCAGCTGGCCCCTGAGCTTAGTTCAATGGTCATGGAGTGGAATAAAGGGAGTCTGCATTTCAGCATCAACATCAATGTTCAGACAAACTCTACCCTTGTGAATCTTTGGTTTCAAACAGTTCTAAAAAAGATGATACAAATGTTTTAACTTGCAATTAATATGCCTTGACAAAAGATTCTGTGTCACCAACTTAGCTGCAAATCTCCTGGTTTTGTTTGATCTTCCTTTAATTTCTGAATTTTTCTAGCTACTTGGCATAGCCTTTAAAATCAATGGTGTTTTTCAGTGGAAGTTACTGAATTACTGCATTTAAAATCATTTCTGCCTTAAAAATGTGGAAGACATTTTTCCCATAAAAGTTATGATTCAGCCCTATCACACAAATTATTTTGCTTTATGTTTTATGCTTTAATATATGTAACTGAATCCCAGTTACGGTAGAAAATACCAGTTCCTAATCGCATTCATTTTGTCCTTTTAAATTTTTGACTGTAGTAGTTTATTAACTAAGTTCCTCAACAGCTACATTAAATTTGCCAGCTTGCATGTATCTTCAGTATTTTACATCACATGGGAAAAAAACATTTATGCATAAACTCGACAAGCTAACACTTCTGCCTGAATCTATATCTCCTCATGAAAAGCATTAGCTGTGCAGCCTTCTGGGGCCTTTACTTTTTTTTTTAACCAGGTAGGGAAAAAAACCCCATAAATGCCACATTAAATCACACTGCCCTTTGATGGTCCTTAATTTGACTTGGGAGTTCATGTGAATGAAGCAAGCAAGAAATAAAAGCTATCGCTTTATTTTGAAGCAGCTGTGATTTCGCAATTGATACCATTCATAGCAATCATCCGCCAGTGCAGTAAGAACCGCTGCTGGGCCTGAAGTCTGGAATTTCTTTTACAATGTCTGTTATTTACTTTTGTAAATGACTAGATCAAATCCTGCAGTTAGAACAGAAACTATTTTCCAGCCTTGTGTCAGTTGCTTGCTATACTTCTGCTTCCTCCTCTGATTATAAAGGAATTTATCCTCTCTTTGCCCTCCTGATGGTATATGGTGCAGTTCAACTTTGGAGAGAAGAGAAACAACCAAAGGGGGGTTTCCACTGAGATTACTGGCCCTTATGTGCAGCTTAATTTGGACTGTGTTTGTTTAGCAACAACGCAATTGCCTACTAGAGAAATAGTAGCTACTTCATAGGAAAGCAGTGATTAAGAGACTGCAGCTCAACCAGATGAACTTGTGCAACACAAAGATCCCAATTCATTGTTAAAAATAGCAGAAAGAAAGAGGAAGAGAAATTTTCAGAACATGGAGCAACAAAACAGGTCAGCAGTATGGTTGCTAAGAGAAATAGCATTTATGAGATAATATTTTCCCCAGTGGAAAAGTAGGAGGTGAGGAAAAGATATGGGACAATACCTCCTTTTTCATTGAGATAGCCACATTATGTGTTGAGCCGTAAGAGGGGAGAAGACTCTTCCCACTAGGTTAAATGCTTCCCCCCAAACTCTTGGTCTTGGCCCTCGGGCATTCTTTGGCCGATATAAAATAACACTGGGGGGAGGTTAATGCCAAATATTGACTGCGCTGACTAGTTATAGCAGTATGACCATGATGCCAACAAGATGGAGGCAAGTGAGATGGTGACAGGCAACACAGCCCCTTTCTCCTTGTGTGGCCTGCAGCAAATAAGCTTCCTTCTGGTCTCCACCACTGTTAATACAGTGTTCCAGGGAGGTGATGGAAGGGCTGCCTTACACAGATCTTCTAATCAGTATTTCTATTTGCAACCCTCTGTCTACTTTTATTCAGAAATAAAAAAAAAAGAAAAAAGAAACCACCAAAACCAGAGAACCCCCCCAGAAGCACGTTGTTACGGCTTATAGTTCAGTACAGAAATACCAGCATGAAATCATTGAAACCAGTCTCCATCTTGATACAAATTAGTGACTGCGTTTATTATCTCCAGAAGCAAAAGATGCTGCATTTAATTTGTCACAACCGCCAGCTTCTAGTGTCTTCCTGTTTAGAAGCTGTGAATCAAAAGCAGCATGGAAGCAATGCCAGGTTTTAGAGCAACATCTCTGAACATGGGTTTACATTTTCGTTCCGTGCAAAGCCTAGTACTTTGGCAGACAGTCAATGGCTTCAGCTGACACTTCTCAATGCAAAAGGTGCAAGTTAATGAGAGACTGTGAATAAAAGGAAAACGACTTCATCCCAAGCCTCATTCATACAGCCAGGATAGGATTTCCATTTATTCCAACCCTCTAAATCCCTGTGTCATATCAATGTGTATGTGTGGGAGGGGAAGCCTCTGATCCTTTCCTCACCCTTTTATACACCTAGCGTGTTGGAAATCACTGTCACTGCAGGCTCTCGCTTTGCACTAGCTTTGTAATGTTTTATAGCTTACCAAGAGAAGAAGCAGGCTCCAGATAGCCCTGAGGACCCTCTGGTGCTAAAGAAAATGGGCTAGCCTGGCATGAAACGCCGTCTTCCCAAATTTGTACACTACCATGGTGCAAGACGGCATGTGGAGAAGAAACATGGTAGAAGTTGTCTTCACTTCATACTTTGGGATCTGAATTCTCTCTGCAGGTTTTTCTCTTGTGTATGTGAGCCCTCGTGTAACAGCGCTGTCCCTAGAAGTCTGCTTTTCCTTTACAATTTAGTATGCCACACATATAACTAAGGAGTTAATCTCAGAGCGCAGATCACGCAAGTTCAGAGAGCTTCATCATACCGAATCAAAGCTAAAGATATAATCATAGAGAAGAAAAAACCCTCAAAACTCAACAGAAAAAGAAAACTGCATGGTCTGGTCCATTACTGCCTGCCACAAGGGTAGCAAGGTGGGGAGGATAAAGACTGGGAGCCCAGAATGGGAACAGTGCTCCATGTTAAGAAAACAAAATGAGCTAAGGACACCATAGAATCATAGAATAAAATCATAGAATGCCTTGGGTTGGAAGGGACCTCTAAAGGTCATCTAGTCCAACCCCCTGCAGTGAGCCACCAGGCTCCATTTATGGTCACTCCACTTCTCTAGAGCGAAGGCGATTACCATCTCAGCAGTTATCTCAGCAGTTGATGCAACCAAACTGGATGGTGACTTGGAATCAGCTCCTCACCTGGTAGCACTTCACTGCCCTCTATATCTATATTAAGCTTTTTACATTAACATGCTGGGTTGGCACCTGCTGTGACAGAGGAGTCACCACTTGGCCAACCACAGCAGGCATTTGCAGTAAAGGGGTGAGAAGATAACAGCAGAGGTGTAGCCATGACCATTAGAAGACCCTTCAAGGATGCTGGAAAAAGTCTCAGTGGAAAGCATCCCGGAGGACAGAATAAAAAAGTAAGTGGTGAGTAATTCCGCCTGTCCTAATTTCCTGGCCAACACTCAACACAAATGAAATGGAAATCTGCACAGTTTTGTTGAACAGTGATATACATCAGAGCTATCAGCTGAGACCTATCTTCTGAAAAACATACTTTTCTGGCATATTATTTCCAATCTGTTTGACTTCCCAGCCCTTGAAATGTATTAAATCTAAGTCAGTAAATCTGTTCCAAGGAATGAAACTATTAGGTGAAGCAATGGCTTTTGCAATCAGTGTTAGACAGAAAAGCATATCAAATGAGTTCACAGAAGGAAGAATGATCTCAAGAATTAGTGTTCCATAAACCGAACTTCTACCTTGTGTAGAATAACTGAATATAAGGTTAAAAAAACCCCAAACCCCAGAGAAACTGATTATCTGAAATGTAAATGACATAAATTTACAAGTATTTCCATAAAAATCTGAGTGCATGTTAGGTTGTAAGGGATATTGCATCACAAGAGGTTTTGAGATAAAGGAAATTGGTCTAGACGGAATACTACCATGTAGAAGTAAAAGCTTTAAATGACAGGCTGCAAGCTAACAGGTTGTCTTCCATGTTGAAAATTCCAGAATACTGTAGCAGACAGCAATACGAGAGTGATGCAGCAGCTGCATTAGTGATGTGAAAGAGAGGAAACATTATAAGGAGATACCCGACACTAACACAGAGTGGATTGCAAGCCTCAAAAAGAACAAAGAAATTGTGGAAAAAGTTGCATCTAAAGAGATAATGTGTATGGAATGAATGAAGCTGACCAACAAACCCTGGAAAAACCAAGCTGGCATAGCTGGGGAAACATCACCCAAAGGGAGGGAGACACAAAATATGGACGTACAGAGATGAGTTTGCAAAGCAACACAGTTGTAAGAAATGCAATAAAAAAATTACATCAGATCCATTATGTCCCAGAGAGGGGAGCTGGTCTCTGCTGTGGTTCATCTAGAACATTGCATTCAATTCTCAGTCTAGTAAGAAGTGGAAGAAATTTGGAGAGGAAACTAAGTAAAGGAAGAAGGAAGGAGAAAAAGAGATCAAGCTTTAGAAAGATGAAAAATATGGTTTGACTATAGATGTAGTGGGATTAAGAAACAAAATATGCAAGGAAGTGTTTGCTAAGGGTGCTTTTTATTAAGCTGGTGTATGGACTCAACAGCAATTATGGTTAAAGCCCCATTACTTAAAGCTATTATAATAACGACAAAGAAAACCATTGCAAGTGTATAGCAGGTAACTCACAATAAATAAGACCTATATAATCTGGTGGGGAATATCTAGCTCCATAGACATGCTTTATAAACAACATCAAGAGAGCAATGTCACCCTCTCTGGGTGAGTTTTGGCTTCTAGTCATTTTGGGAGGTAGGGAAGCCAGAAGTTACTTACTTTCTCCTGGGACATCTTGCTGATTATCCTCTGGCTGCTGGGAAATTCCCATTTTTGATAAGATGAGCGTGGCACCATCTCGGACCTTTGAAAATGCAAACGCAGGGATGTTACTCAAACGAAGCATGCGCTGCTGAATCTTATTAAAACCTAAACTGTGGTTTCTCTAATATTGTGCAGGGAATCTAGACCTAATGTTGCCCTTCAAAGGCTTCTTGGGCAATGGATTCTGCAATTCAGACCTGACTCTCTTCCCCTCCTTTAACAATAATTAACACGTCCTCTGACATTACTGAAAATGCTAGAAGCAGCTCCAAGATTTAACTGGTTTCTCAATCCAGTGTGGGTGCCCTTTGTACAAAACCAAGGTTTTGTACAAGAATTGGACCTGTTTTCTGAGGGAAAACTAACCGACTTCTGTCTTTCCTACTCAGGATTTCCGTTGTTAGAAAGTAATAAATAGCATACAAAGGAAAGATAAGTGGACTGCAAGAACTTGGTACAGTGCACAGTATGAAACCTAAAACAGACGGTACAAAACTGTCAACATCTGCTCTCATGACAGCTGTTGAGCAAACCAGACCAACCCAAAATCTATTTAGCAGCAGAGCAAGGACAAAGATAATTCTCAGGGGTATCAACTGGTAGAGAAAAGAAGAGATCAATATGAGACCTAGCAAAAGGAGATTTTGAATGTTCAAAGGGCAGTTTGGATTTGGACACTGCAACGATGAGGAAACCAAAGTGCTGGTATTTAGGTGATGCATTTTTGGTAAGGTCAATAGGTCTAGAGCTAGGTCTAGAGCTAGCCTTTTATGCTCCCAAGATTGTACTGCCTAGACCTAGAGCTACGGCTTTTTTTATTCTTTATATAGCACAGAAGTTTCTCTAAAAACAAATAAAGGTTTTATTTATTACTAGAGAACAGTTAGCAGATGTGAACAACTGCTCTGAAAACACCTCCTTACATTATAATGCATTAGTGTGTTGATACGTTTCCATCTGCCATCTCTTTGGGATGTTAAATCCAAGTCTGAGAGGATCTGTGCAGTAGAACCTGGACGCCACTCTAAGGAATAATTAAAGTAAGAAAAAACAGTTTTTAACCAAGTGTAAAAATAACTGCTCCAAGAATGTTTCTGTTTAGAGACCCACTGATGCATTGTGGAACATTAAAAGAAGTAATTTGGCACATACTGCAGTGTGTATTTTTTATTGCTTAACAGTTTGGTCTTTATTACAGAAGTTTGCATCAGCCATTCCCAACCATGCACGTGACTTTGGATTATTTTCCCTACAAAGTTAAATTCCTTTGCACAGAATACTACAGATAGATATAATAACTGCTATCAGTCTAAAATAGAGTAGGCCTTTGCAAGGAAGTAGAAAAGGCATATTTAGGGAATTTACTAGGATTGTCTGAAGGGCAAGAATCGCATCCTCTACTTTCAGATTAAGGCAGTAATGAAGATCTTGCAAAATTATTAATTGGAGGTTTTATTAGGAGATTATTAGGCCTTTTAAGTTATGTCTATTTTTTTTTTTTCTCAAGAAGAAAAAAACACCATCAGAGGCTGGATGGCTCATCATCTCCTAAAAGTGCAGCTCCTGTATGTTATAATTCTTTTGAATAACGATCATAAAGGCAAGTCACAATCAGTACCAGTTTCTGAAATGGCATCATTACTTCTCCATCAGTTAATTGTCCATGTTGTCATTATCACATTAATTAGTACCTGAGATACTGACTGTCAGACATGAATAAATTTGTGCTAACAGTCATTAACAGGCTCTTTGCACACTAATGACAATACACCAAAACTTTAAGCATCAGGAAAAAGAACTCTGTGACAAAGCAATAACTTTTAATGTATATTAAGACTACTGAAAAATGCTGTATTTTTGCAACCAGCTAAACACAGTTTTGACTTTAAAAACAAGCAAACAAACAAAACCCCCAAACCACCAGTAAATAATTTTTATAAACATTTTTTTTTTGGAAAATACAAAATCACACAACATGTTTCACCTGCTCAATATAGCATCACAAGTAGCTACCTACCAAGAACTACAGTGTCAGCTTTTGGCCACTGAGAACACGGCAGGTTTCGATAGACTTGGTCTATTATCTTTTCTTTTACTTGTGATATAGTATCACAGTTCAGCACTTTCACAGGTGTGGAATCGGATCCTCCATCTTGTACATATACATTTACTGTCTGTAAAAAACAAGAATGCACATGGTTATTAAGATAAATCAGCACTGAATCATCTCTGAATCTGTTTTTCTGGGTGATTTAAATGCAAACAGTATTTAAATTTCACTGTGCAGTGATTATTGTGCATACTTGCAACGGGAGTATGGATTTTTTGAGGGATCCTTTGCTGTTTGGCAGCTGAACAGCTATCATAAATTCCAGCTAATTCTTCCCACTATGACAAACCAGAAAAGATGCAGAATAGATTTGCTCATGTCTAAGATGCTTTTATTGAGTCTTGGGAATTTATTAAAGAGATACACAACAACAGAGCAGCTGGACCACTGACTAGTTAGTTACATGTTTCTCATATAACTTGATAACCTGGCACACAGAAAAGCACAAGTAATGCAGTGCCCAAAGTCAGTGAGTTCCCAATAATCATTTGAGCTGCACTTTGCTGAACTCCTGGAATATTGTGTGCTCTTGCCTTCCTTCACATTGTCTTTATGGTTGTGGTTTTACTTCTCAAGTTGAGAGGACCAGGTCTGTATGTATAGTGGTTTAACATGGATCAACTGATGAGCAGTGACTTGATCAGCTCCTGTAACTGTACCTCCTGTGACCACCTGCTCATTAGATATATATAAATACACACATACGTGCACACACACATATATATGTATATAGGAAAGCCATTTTTACAATCTTTGGTGTTTGAAGACACCATTTATTGCTTACTGTTGTCACAATTAACAGCTCTAGGAAATATACCTAAGTAGTTTATGCTAGTTCTAAAATATTACTGTTTTCTGTTAGTATTGACATGGGGTTTTTTTAAAGTTAAAGAGAATTTCTTGAAAGCTTGTAATTTGCTAAATCTCGAGTGATTTTTTAAAAAGCGTCAGTTTTAATACAGACAAAAGCAAATGAGAAAACGGTGGCCAGAAAACCTCCCCAGAAGGAAAAAATCCACCCAAATCAAATAGATGTTATGAAAAGCCTCTTTCTTTCACTAGCTGAATCAGTAAACCAGCTCAGAGCCCTTCAGGATCTTTTGCCAGTCAGGTAGCTTTGGAGGCCAGGCACATCGGAAACATCGCAGCTCTCAGATATATACTGCCAATCATAATGCCTGAATTTATCACCTCAAACCTCAGAAAGAAACTTGCATGGGTGATATTTTTAAACAGTGAAGAAAAGCTATGCCATACGGCAGTCAAATTAAACATGACTGCACTGTCCCTTGACAGAACTCTCAAGCTAATCATGAGATTTCACCTTCCTTTTCCTATTAGCTTTATGGTAATTAGACATGATTTTGCTGGTGGTTCAATATGCAGCATGTCAGTGTGACCAGTGATGCAAACCAGATTCATCTTTTAAATAAGAACAATCCGAGAACAGACAACTGCTTTATACCATACTTTCCTACCATGTCTCACTTTGAGGCAGAAGTGAACTAATTAGTTCATGCTTTATCCTACCTTAGTGGACAAATGCTCCCTAAGTGTTCAAAGTTACTACAACAATGTCATCATCATGTCAAAGTTCCCAATGATTTATAGCAATAGTAACCCCCTTCATCATACAAATATACACATCCACAGATATCTCCTCATCTTCCATGTATGCACACACACAAAATCTTTGTTTGGAGGGAAATCTGGAAATCTGGACCAAATACTGCTAGTGTACAATGTTATAATGTTTAATATCTAGCTAGGATGCTTGTTGTGCCCACAACTGATTGCATACACAAATATTCTGCTTTCACACTGCACTCATTTAGCTTAATTGCAGGCTCTGGCTTTTTTGTGAAAAGAAACAGACTGAATAAAGAATTACTGCCATTAAGTCTTACATGATGTACAGTACAAGTAAATTTTGTTCTCCATACACAAGGGAAAATATAACCAGCATTGCCAGACAGTGTGGTTTCTATGGGTGGCACTTGCAGATGACAACTCAACTAATCCCCAAAATATCAGCTGAACTTAAAATATTTCTTCCTGCCCAGCACACCCTTTTCCTCCAGGCAGTCTAGGTCACAGTCTAGTGATTCTGTGAGTGAAAGTCCTACAGTCATTTCCTCACATCAGCTCTCCCATCAGCATCCTTCAGAATACACAAAATGGTGATTTTTTTTTTTTTTTTTTAACCAGGAGTTAATAAAGCTCTTTATTAAGCTTCTCTTTCCACACTGCAGATATGTCACTGCATCTCTCTCTGTTGGAGACAACCACAAATGACTCCTAACATGTCAATAAAAGAGAAATCAGAGAGGGGAAAAAAAAATGCTGTGCTGGTTTTTGAAGGACAGTCTGTGAATCTTTGATATTCATTACACTGTATCCTGAAGAAAATCAGCAAGCCTGTCAGAAAGAGTAAAACTAGAATTTATGCACCCTAAACAGCTAAAGAGCAAGCTGCTTCTGTTTGTTAAAAAGACAGTGAATGTGTGTGCTGGAATCTGCTTGAAAAAGTGGTGGAAATTTGTGGCAATGAACAAAAATAAATCAAAGCAGAATTCCTAATAGAACTGGACCATAGCACTGGTGATCAGATTCAGGGGGTGGTGGAGCTCAAATGGGAAATTCCTGAGGCAGGGATGTACACTTCATCTCACTTGAAGCATCTAACTTGGGTCTCCAGAACTGCTAGTAGAGGCAGCTTTCCCTCATCACTGTAGGGGAGTATTTCCTTAGGTAAAAATAAGCCTCTTTCACAATGCCAGTTGGTCTGCCCATTTCCAGAAGAGTTTGACTCACGTGGGATCAAGTGCAGAAACAGGTTTATAAAGTGTTTGGGAGATTGCAATGCCATCTTGCAGCACTGTAGAGGAGCTCAGCCTGCTATACTAATAAAATGATCTCTAAAATGATGTTTGATATGCTGACAAGCAGCAATCACAAGGGAGAAAGACAACCTGAAGTTCAAGCACGTTAGTGCAAGAAGTCTGCAAGAATCAATTGCCAGTTAAATTAGATGGGAAGAGGGAAGAAGCCAAACACCCTGACCACTCTTCAGACAGACTTTGAAAATTATGAAAGGGATTTACTGAAATGGATTCCACAGTGGCAGGACTTGGATTTAACACTTCGAAGATACTTTATAATTCCATTTTCCTGCTTGGACACTTGTCAAACTATCGACAGTGTTGCCCATGACCAGAATTTCTATGCAGATCACAGCTGTAGAGAAAAGTATGTACAGACATAACACTACAGGGCTTAATTTTAGAAGAAAAAATTTGTTTCATAATACTTTAATCATATTCCACTTACCAACTGCGTATACTCCACATCATCTCCCAGTAAGCCTGTATCATTTAGTGTATACTTTGCTTTCTTTAGTACAGCATCCACTGGGCCTTTTTCTACCTGGTGTTTGATAGCCTTGAATAATTTATAAAGAGGCTCCCCGGCATTGTCCTGTTTAAAGGAAAGAAAACAAAGCAAAACCAAAAGATATACTCAATGCTGCATGTTTAAGTATTATTGATAAAAAAAACCCCACAGGCAATAGACTCCAACTCTTACCTTGAGGTACTGATATAAACAAATAGACATCCAGTTAGACAACATTCTCTCAACAACCGTTTCAGATCTGAAAAAAAAAAATCAACCCTGAGTATGACAAGGGTATTTAATGACATTTTTAAAGAAAAACATTGCTTGCTTGCAATATAATATTTTTACATGCTTAACTGCACGCACTCTCCTAATGCAATGATTTCCCTATAGAGTCTGGAGAGCATGTACTTGCTTTAGGATAAGTGCTTTGTATAGCTCGTCGTTGCTGGGTACCTTCAGCTCATTACTGAAAAGCACGCATCCTTTATGCAAAATCTCAATTTGTGTCTACGCTGAAAAATTAACCCAGTTGTGCAGTAACTGAGAAATAACCTACAGATTACAAAGCTTCAATGTACACAGAGCGAGGTCTTCTGTAATTTATTTGGGATAACAACAGTGTTAAAAACACTAGAGCAAGCCCTCACTGAAGGCACAATGCAAACTGATTATGTGTGCTCATTACGATGTGTGATAAAAATGCTAGATCATTTGGAATAAAATTAGAGTAAAAAGTAAATGAAATGTTAAGTATTGCACTTCGAAGTAAGGTAGATGTTTCAGTAATCTTGATGCAGATTCTGCATTACAGTATTTGAATAAGGAAATCTATTGCCAGCAGTCCTGCCTCTGCCTTTCACAGCTATTCCTGGCGAGCCTGTCTTCCTAATATGCTTGGGCCAGGCTATTTATGACTTCCACAGATAGCTGGCATTTTAATGCAGTCACATTGCAAAAGAAAGTATGACAATCATTCAGACCTTCTTAGCATCAGCTTTGGGTTTTTGGCCACAACATACTGCTCCATCAGTTCTAAGAACAGCGTCCTCATGATGTCAGTATAGTATTCTAGTTTTCCGTGTAAAGCAACTGTCAGCAAAGATGCAAAATACACTTTAGCTCGAGCAGAGAACTCCTTTTGGTTTTCCAGTGTGTGAATAAACTGAAACAGAAAACGAATGTAAAAGCAAGTCAGGTGATAGGTTTCTGAAGGACCTCAACACTTGTCTGCACTAAGAAGACAAGCAATACTATTTTAACATTAATCTCCTAAGCACAGAATGGCAAAGTTTTCAAAAGCTTGGAAAAACTATGCCTAATAAAATGTTGCCTACAATTTGTTTTTAGATACACACACAGTGTACCGGACTAACCCAAGGAATGCTTGTATACTTTAACTGAAGCCTTATCTAAAAAGGATGCTTTAATTAAATGAAAAAAGGTGTTCTGTGACAATTTTTTTGAAAGAGAAAATCAACTCCCCTCTCCTCCAAATTCCCAGTCCTTTCACATCAAATTACAAAGACACTAATCTGAGTACACTTGGGAATGCACTTCTCATCTGCCATAAGCTGTAATGCTACCATTAGCTAGCTCAGCACTGGAGCCTCATTTAAAAAAGGAGAAAAAGTTAGAAGCCTAAATCTATATTTAGGTGTCTGACAATCAGTCTCAGTTTTTGAGAGCGAGCAATTAGAAGTCTCTTCAGAGCTGCTGTGAGCACTTATCAATCTTGATGAATAGGGCACTTGAGGAGAGTCTGCCTCTCTGGGACAGAGATCCAGCAGATGGCTGCCTGCAGATGACTCCCGTGATGAACCAGTGTAGAATCTGATCACGTTTCTTAAAAAGGCTAAAACAAACTTGTAACAGCAGTTTTTATGCCAGATTGGGTTAAGATCTGTTTTCCTACAGCCACTGCAATGTTGACTAACTCCATACTATGTGACCTGGCACAGAAATATGATCTTGCCTCCCCATCCCACCGGGAAGCTCTGGCTGTGATGCCATGCATCTGCAGCACCTACTCTGAAACCAGAACTGTAGGAAAACCACTTATTTGTAATAATTTTGGTGCATTTATGCATGCAAATCTACTGTCTTGCATACGCAGGTAAGCCTAGCTAAGAGTCAAGGCAAATCTACTTCCAGTACTCACATTAATGAGAAATGATTTGCTGTTGAGGAGGTTGGAGAACTGGTTCAAAGCCTGCTCCACGGTCTGTCGCCTGGCCTCAGGAATATCCAGCTTCCCTGTAATCATCACATCTTTCTCTCCGTCTTTAGAGGGCAAGAAGAAGACTCTGTCCGTGTAGGTTTTGTAGTCCAGTACTGGAATTCCAGCTTCATTGATATCATTTGTCTGGTCCTCCATCTCTATCATTAGATCTGGAACGTGCGATACAGGTTATTGGCTCATTTAAAAAAAGCCTGCAGCTTTTCTAGGCAGCACAATCTCTTCAGGTGCCTTGCAACGCAGAAAAAGCAACTCAACACCAAAAAACTCTCTTTCATCTCACATTTTCTCTTGATGTTTTTACCAACTGTCCTGTTAACTACGACCACAGCTAGCCCTATGGTGACATGAGGATAACTGCCTTTAGCAGAGATGGTTTTCTTGTTGGTGCCTATTCAAAGAAGAGCCTTAATGGGTGTCTGGGTAAGTTCATATATATGAATGTAGGATTATAGCACCGAGCCAAAAAAAGATACTGCAGTTTTTGTTGGTTGGTTGGTTTTTCCTTCAATGTACATTCTATTCAACTGAGTCTAAGTTGGAATAAAAGTTCTTTTATAAAACACGCAGCAATCAAGGAAAGAAAGTTTTGAAGTGTAAAGCATGCTTATTTAAATAAGAGGAAGGGGATGGCAGGAAGGAAGAAGGTTGAACGGTTCACTGAAACTGATGAACATTTCTGTGGGACACAAAAGCTCCGAAGTTCTTAAAAGGGACAATAATTAGGGAATCATCCTTTGGAGCAGCTATTCTAGCTGAAGGCTTTCCAATTACCTGATATTTCTGATTGATTAGAATACCATGTTAATTAATATAGTGACCTATTTTCTCCAAAATTTTATTGCTTTTCTTCATTCATGTACCTCTTTCTTTGACAGCATTCAGCAAAACTGAGGGAGAAAGCACCTTGTGTTTTCCAGCTTTGTGGTATTAGTACTTCCTCCCTCATGTCCCTTTCCTTGCCTATCTTTGGTCCTATGAATCTTAGACTGTCTGCACTGTGTGTTGTTGACATCACAGTTTCACAGTATGGATCCAGAATGTGTTTTGACTTGATTGTTTCATTTTACTGTCAGCCAAGGTGGAGGCAGTTGAGGAACTGGTTCACTCCTTGAATGTGCATTCTACCTCCCCACTGTTTGTGCTTGGTGGAGCAGAGAGGAACAACCCAACAACCCAACATGCAGCAGGAGTCTGTAGACTCCTACTAGGAGTATCATTAAGAGAAAGGAACCTTGTCCTTTCAGAAACATCTATGAAGTTCCATAGGCGAGGTGCCAAGAGGGAGGGCTGTTAACCCTGATCGATACTCTCACAGTTCAAAATGCAGTTAGAAATGAAGCCCATTTGGCAATAGTTCTTGATTCAAACATTTGCTTCTGGTTTGTGTCCAGAACCTGGAAGGAATTAGTTCTCCACAGAAAGCAAGCTGGTACAAGAAAACAACATCATGTCCCAGAAATGCCAGAAGAAGAAGACTGTGAGAGGCTTCCAGCATGGCTGAAATCTTTGAGAAACACTGAGCTTCTTAAATTGATTTCAAACTCTAACGTGAAATTGCTGTTTAATTCAATCCTGCTTTTTAGTCACTGTCAATATAACCTATTTCTCTTCAGAAATAAAACATGGTTTTTTTTTTTAAGTAGAGATTATTTCAACACAACCCAACAACAAGTAAAATTCAGATAATGAGGTGACATTTCATGGCAATCCTTCAGGCCAATATTTGCAATGTTTGCACTCAGATGCCTAATTTAAACATCTCAATGAGTAGTTCAACATGTAGAAATGCTGAGCCTTCACACCTCCCTCTGCCTTCCCTGGAATGATGCCTCTACATTTGCACAGAACAATTAGCTAGCTCCTCAAATCAAGCTCAAGGTTTTCCCATGATAAACAGGGCAAAATGCTATTTCTTTCCTGTGAGCTTGCCAAATTATCCCTTTGTACAACGATTGCTGCAAATAAATTTTGCAGCTTTGAAAACAGTTTTTAACGTGAGTACTTGGCACATATAGCCATTGTGCTAAAGACTAAGTGCACAGTTAGTCACTGTAAAAAATGCTTACCACTCACATTAATGGCTGTAAGCAAGCCCAATCTCAACTAGTTTCTATTCCCAGGTGCTAACTCTGTGCTTCCTTTAGATTAAAATAACCCATTTTCTTTGATAACCTCAGCTCCCTATTTTATTTATGGCT
>JAAGNO010028656.1:0-15714 GCA_033439905.1 Ceryle rudis | reverse complement strand
GGGTCCCCGGGGCTGACCCCAAAGAGGGAAGTTTTCCCTTCTTCCCCCCCTCTCTTCCTCTCCCCGGCTCTTTGTTCTTTGCCCCTTTGTCCCTTTGTTCTCCCTCTTCTCGGCGTTTCCCCTAAGTTTCCGGGGGTGGGAGGTGGAGGTGCGGAGGAAAGTTGCTCAAAGCTGAGGAATTACAGTAAGTTGATGCCGGAGCAGTAAAAAGAGGCGGGGGACCCTTCCTGGGCCATTCCCCGAATTCTGTCGCTTTGTCTGACTTGCCCAGGGGATCGGTGTGTCGCGCCGGAGGCGGGCCGCGCTTGCCCTAATGCTGAGGCGGAAGGGGGAGATGGGGCTGCCATGGTCACAGAGGAGCACTTAGGGACGGGGCGCTCCCTTTTCGTCATTTGAAAGCATTCTAGTGGGCAGCTGTGCTTTCTGGTGGGAAAGGGGGAAAAAAAAAAATCGTGAACATATTGTAATGAGATGAGGTGGTAGGTCACCGAGATGAAGGATTTCTGAACGTTCGATTTTAGGGCACATGTATTGGTTTGAGTTGCACAAACCCAGAATGGATTTGGATTTGTTGCATTCTTTTTGGTGTTCACCTTGCTTACTTGATGGGGCTATGGTGGAGTGTTGTCAGGAGTTAAACAACTCGGTGCTTACTTTCAAAGCAGATGGAATATCCTTGTACAGCCACATCACAGCTTAAAAGACAGCTTCAGCAGAGTTGATGGGAGACCACACAGTATGATTTGGTTTTGACACTAATAATAAAACTGCCTTGGAAAAGGGAAACCTCTTTGCTCAGTACAGTATGGTACAGCCTTATCCTGCCTTTGATAATAATGATTAAATGCTCTTTTACTTTGCAGTAAATAATCACCAGTAACTTTGCAAATGTCAGCACAGGATTCTTCCCTCTCCCTCTGATGTGTGAAAGTAGGAAAACACTTTACTTGAGTGAGTTAGGTATTTGGGGAGCTGATGTAAAAGGAATTTTTAACATGGTGCACTGGAGTAAGTTGCAACAGGTTACAAACAGCCAGAATTGAGTCCAGCTCATTTCCCTAACAGTACTGTTATGCTCCCACCTTTATAACCGAGGATATAATGGATGAACGTAGTACTTCAGCATTTGTTGAAAAGCTGCTCAGATGTAATTCTAACACTTCTTGTAATCAAGCAAATGTCCATAAATATTTATAGTAACATAATATAAATTTACTATTTTTGTATATGCAGAGATACCATAGAAATATTTTTAAAAGTTTTTCATAGTACCTTTTTATTAATTAAAAAGGCTAAAAATTATTATAGAAATGTACAGAAAATTTTCACAATTTGTATACATTTTTCTGATATCAAACAGGACAAAGTTTATAAATGAGGTGAAGTAAGATTGGAATTGACTAAATAAACATTTTAGACTGGGGGTTTTTTAATGTGCATATTCTAATAGGGATCATATCATCCTTCCGGCAAATGTAAAATCCCAGGATCAATTTTTCAAATGAAATAGGTTTTGATTTGAGGTGATGCGGGGCCTGTTCTTCTGGCTTTCTTTTTTTCGTTCCTGACACTGAGGGGATATGGTCCCAGTGAGAAGTTTGGGAACCTCGTAAATAGAAAGTCCAGCCTTAGGTATTTCAAGCTGGAAACTCAAACCCAGAAGCTGTCCTTGAAAACTTTGACCTCTGTTATTTAAGACCGTGGTTCACAGTTGAATGTAATGGTTGGTCACTAACAAAGTAGAGAAAGATACAGGCATCGTATTGGATGCTTTGGTGATAATTCTATTTTCTAACTGAGTGTGCCTCTGCACACAAGTCTACTAGTTTATTACTTAAATCCATAGGCCAGCTGCATTACTTACTATTCTGTTTATATCACAATGCTCATAATGCGTTGTTGCAATAGCCTGGTAAAAATGTTCAACGCCATTTATAACAAGGAATCTGCCTTAAGCAATACTGTAATCGGTAATAGCTAACGTTACTGAGAGCAACAATTTCTGCAAATGACTTATCGCCACAGGAGTTAACAGAGGTACAGCTGTAATTTTGTTCAAAACTAAATACAAACCAGAGATTCAAGAAGAAGAATATAAATTTAATTGGGAAAGTGGATCTTACAGAATGCTGTGTGTGATCAATAGCAGTTGCTTCTGTCTTGGTGATGATGGTGATTAGAGGGCCAAGTGATATTAGTGGGAACTTTTTTGAATAGAGGGTTTCTGCAGCATGAGAGAAATTAATTTCTGACTCAGAAGCATCCACTGAAGAAAGAGTGATTGCATTTATTCACATGTTAATTAATCTTCCCTTTTTGCTCATGCTTTTTTACTCGTGTACATAGATTTCTTCTCAGTAGATGAGAAATTTATATATACTTTAAAAAACACAACAAAACAACCCCCTACTACTTCCTTTGGAAACTTTGTCATCAAATACAAGTTACTATATATTGCACTGGGTTTCAGAGGGAAAGCCTAAATACGTAAAGACAGTTTGGAATTTTATCTTGTTTTTTGGAGCAAGGGACAGAGCTACTGAGCTGCAGTAGTTTGCTAAACTACTGAGTTGTTTAAATGAGATGTCGGGCATGACCTTTTACAGCTGAATTTTTATCACTTTTGTCTGATGATAAATACCTGTGGCAAATGAGGGGGGGAAATACATTAATTTTTACTTCACTTGCACTTGTTATTATATCTAAGCAGTTCCAAACAGCATCAGTGCAGAATAATACAGCATAAAATCAGAATAAGGGGGGAAATTGAAAATGAACACAGTCAGCTTTATAATAGATACATCTAGGTCTAGGTGTGAATTAAACCCAATTCATTTATACAGTTCTTAAATGGAAAAGCCTTAAGTTTACAACAAAGGTAAACTGCACATCACACTGCATTAGGCAGATGTTGGCATGCTAACTTTAAGAAAATGGACAGCAGGGTCCCCTTGACATCCCTGCAGAAAATTAGATCTTGCCAGAAAGGAAAGGAGAGTATATACAGCTATAGGAGATATGTTGAGAATGAAGGGTTTACAACTTTAATATTTTATTTCTTTTATTAGTTTTGCTCATTTTTTTAAAAATTAAAATATTTTATTTTCTTGTAAATGCCCATGCTTTATTCTTTTGGCATATACTTAATAAAAATATCTTAAGAATAATGCAGATCTCAGGCTTTCAAATGTTATAAGGGTCTTATGAGCTCACTACATGTGTAAGATTACCATTAAATGGTAAATAGTGGTACATTTTCGCTGAATAAATAGCAATTTAGATTTTTTTTTATTTTACTGTTATGCCATACATGACCTGGAGCTCATCTCATCATGCAGGTATAGGAATGCACCTAGGATATTGACTGCATGTAGTAAGTACATTTTCAACAAAAACTGGTGATAATGACAAGTTTCCATCTAAATATTTAATGTTTCAAAATTTGAGATTCTTAATAAAGTAGCAGCAATACACTTAGAAACTACTTCCCCATATTTATATTCTGTCATGAAAGTCTTTTTATTCAAAGCACAAAAATAAGTATTTCTCTGTGTTTTAGTGACTCATTACCCCAAGATACAGTGCTGGCAAAATACATGCAATCTTCCTCCCTCAAAGTCCTGGCAAGAATAGTTTGTTATTGCTTATCCAGGGGTTTTTTTTTTGGTTGGTTTTTTTTTTTTTTTTTTGAATGTACATCAGTAATGTATAAGTGGCTCTGGCTTTAAGCACAGAGGGAGAAAAGATAATAAATCAATATAAGTTTATTCTAAGTAACTGATTAAGATAAAGACTCTGTTCTGTTTCCGTTACAGTTAACAACAAAACTCTTGTGACTTTGAATAGCTTCCTCTTACTGTTTGGATTGTGGAAATGCTCAGAAATCCCAGCCAGTGTTTTGGTTTTGTTGTGCAGAAATATACAGAAGTAATATAATCTTCTTTGATGAAGTCTATGGTTCCAGACCTTACTTTTTTCATAGACTTCTACTTAATATTTTTATATTTCTTATTGCACAGTAGATTTGCCTTCCTCCCTCTCCGCTTTCTGCCCCTCAAGGAAACAGTTATCATGTCCATGAGTGGCATATTTGGTATTTTGTGTTTAACTATTGCTAAACTTCATCCAAGGTTATTGCAGGATAACAGGATAAAAAAAAAATTATTTTTTTTTTACTTGTGTTGAATACAAATCCTTACATTGATGCCAATGTTGAGAAGCTGCCAATGAAGTGTTGTTAAGTTTAACATCCATTAATGATGGATGTTAAAATGGATGAGGAACTTGCACATTTTCTTCCAGCTAGGAAAATATTCGAGTAGAACTGAACTAGGTAATTCCATACATACGCTCATCAGTCAACACTTTTTGAACAAATTACACCACCATTTAACTTTTTTTAACCTTATTCTTTTATATTTTTTATATTCACAAGAAAAAGAGCAAGGCATCTAAAATGCTTGATATTTATAATTAAAAATATAGACCTTTAAACAAGGATATAAATAGTGCAGACTTCTAAATTATAAAGTCTTTTTTTCTAACTTGGATTTTCTCTGAATAATTTTCTTCCCTTCTCCCTCTATTCATCTTGTCCAGTTGAAAAATGTTGGAAGTAGTGTGTATTTTAGTAGGATACAGCATAGTGACACTTTCATGTTCAAAGGATACTTGGAGCTCTTCATATGGTGTCTTTGCATCAGCAGAAAGTGCTAAATATTTTTAGGCCCATTGAATCTTTTGCTTATGGCAAAAATTACTTTAATCCAGTGATGATTTCCAGTGACACATGGAAATCAAGAGATTTTGCAGCTGTACACATACATATACTGCTACTGACATCAGGTACTTCTGGGGTAGACGGTGGTGGTGTATGCAGGGAAAAAATAGAAATAAATGGAGCTTATACTTATAACTTGGGTGATACCAACTTTTATACACTCAGTGAATAAATTTGTATTTTTTGTTTTTCTAATCTGTAATAACATGTATCCAATGGAATAAGTGATATATATATAGTTATCTATGACATCTAGATACATAGGTGTATGTATATATATATCACAGCCAGGGAAAAAATTACTCAAGAATACAAACTTATTTTAAGGGAAGTGCCTCATAAAAGAGGAATTTTATGGGTCTGAAGTTATCTGTCTTGGTAGAATTAAGAATTTATTGAAACTGTAGCATTCCACCTTCCTTAAGCACATCTCCATTTCTGTAAGGAGGGAGAATCTCTAGTAAGTGATAGTGACTATAGCAGCTGAATTACTTTTCAGTTCCTTTACCCATTACTTTGCAAATAAATTTCCGTGAGTATTTCAAAATCAAAATTCTAAGAGGAAAACCAGGAAACAGATCCAAACTTTAAAGGCTGGGGATTTGTGTGGTGTTGGTTTTGTTTTGGTATTCACAGAAAAATGTTCAAAGTGGAGGTGGGAAATAATTGAGGGATTGATGAGACTGGCTTAGATCTTTCCTGTACTTAGTAAAAGATGCAGACCAAATCAGTTGTCATTGAAGTTTATCTGATCTGTAAGTTTGGCATCACATTCATTGAAATCATTGAGATTCATGTTCCACATTCTGGATCTTCTTCAACCATGCCTGATTACAAGTGGTTTATTTTGGTATTTATAGTTTAAAATGTTTGGGTAAAACAGACATAGTAAACCTGTGGTTGATTACAATACTTGACATTTAGTGAGTGAATTTGATCCATTCATCTGAAGGGAACCAAGAATGTAACTGTTATTTTCCTATAAGGAAACTGAGGCACAGAGAGAGAAGTGGCTCTCAGAAGCCCAAGTTCTCAATGGCATGTTGGTGATGGATTTAGGCATAGAGAGCAGGTTGCTCACTCCTACCATATACATGTGGTAGCCTCATAAAGCACATGCATTTGTATGATGCCTTCACAAACTACCAAAACCTTGTCCCAACTGTTTCAAGAGGTTTGTGACATTCTTCCATTTAGTGGCAACACTTCATTCACCAAATGTCTATAAATCTTGTACCATTACCTGTATGGGGACTGGAAGACTTGCCTGTCTTCCCAGTATCCAAATAACTTCTTGAATGTTAACTTCTGTATTTGTAAGTATAATAGCAGAATAACCTGAAATCAGTTGGAATTGCTCTTGTATAGCAATTTGTTGCAATGAGGCCATGGGGAGGAAAGCTGCCATCCCATGGCGTACATCCTCTGCAGCAGCATAAAGCCAAGAGAGAAAAAAAGTGGTGTAGTGGAAAATAATGAAGAGTCATTTTCACTGGGCTTGTACCTAAAGAATTGTCCCACGAAGCAGCAAACACTGCTGGAGTAGAAGAAACTGGTTTGGGGTGTTAACTCTGAGCCATATAATGCCCTGGTAACTTAGACAGTAATGTGATTTCCTATCTGCACAGGTAGGAATGAAGAGCAGTGGTTTCCTAACAGCTGGAAATTTATACACCAATGTCTTAAATCATCCAAAAAGGGGGTGGGGTGGGGGTGTGTGGGGGAATGTATAGGTAAAATTGCATATTCTTCTATGCATCTGGCTGGAGTAAATACAGATTAGGGACATGTTTTTACATTACTAGATAATAAAATAATTGATTGTGGCCATATTTTTTTCTGTAGTCTTAG
This sequence comes from Ceryle rudis, assembly GCA_033439905.1. Lineage (NCBI taxonomy): Eukaryota > Metazoa > Chordata > Aves > Coraciiformes > Cerylidae > Ceryle > Ceryle rudis. The sequence goes on along the minus strand of JAAGNO010028656.1, from coordinate 9,083 downwards.
CTGAACCCTTATGTCCCAAGGTCTCAGAGCAGGGGCTGAGACTGTGGCTGTTTAGGTTGTGTCAAAGCCTGATAAAGTAAGGGGCCTAGAATGGGGGTCACTGAAGTTCTCAGGGTGGCTCCAGAAGGACTTAATGGGGCATTCATGAGTTAGTAGCTTCACTTACCAGCAGAAATTTAGTAGCAAAACACTGTGGTGGAATCTCCTAACTAGTAGAATTGCTCCAGTGTAAGAAACTGTACCATGGGATTGCCCTAAGTAAACTACCCATATTGAAATAAGTGAATAGAGAAAATAATGGACACAGCTAAACTCTGGGTAGTGTATATAAAGAAGAGTATTAGGAAAAACTGGTTTAATATCAGAGGCAGTAATATCAGTTTGCCTGAGGTTTCTTTTATTCTCCTGTAACTAAAATGTCTGTAACTGAACTGGCTTCAGTGTAATGGAACTTAAAGGACACATCCAGTAATGATGTGTTACATACGCCTTGTATTGTGCTGGTAGACACAGACACTAACATACTGAACACCAGGCTGAAAATTTTCAGCCAAGTAAGAGGCATGCTTAGCCTTCTCATGGAAGAAGGCAAATGGGAATGCAGAGGTCTCTGCAAAAGAAGCAGTTCCCCAAGGTTAGCTTCTCCATGCCTTCCCCCATAGAAGCCCAGCTGGAGGACGTGCTCCAGTCTGGCAGCTGGACACAGATTTTTGGTTTTGTTTTGTGTGGGGTTCATTTTGTTTGTTTGTTTCATTTTTTGTTTGGGTTTTGGTTTTGTTTGTTTCATTTTTTGTTTGGGTTTTGGTTTGTTTCATTTTTTGTTTGGGTTTTTGTTCGTTTGTTTCATTTTTGTTTGGGTTTTTGTTTGTTTGTTTCATTTTGTTTGTTTGTTTGTTTGGAGATGCCATCTGACCAGAGGGGTAATATGGGGAAGGCTGATCTCTTTCATGATCTATTTGGGGCTATGACTGTCAAGCCCAAAATTGAAGAGAGAGTACTTTGCAGTGGGTCTCCTTGTTTTGAGGAAAATCATTGAAACTCTGCCATCCAACCACAGAGCAGATTACCTGACTGGTACTATTTTGAACCATCCTTTATGTTCCATTTCATTATCTACAAGTAGATATGTACAGACTTGAGGACTATCCTTTATATTCCTTCCTGAATCTTCTAAGAAGACAACAAGAGCAAAAATTATCCCTCCTTTACTGATTTAAAAAAAAAAAAAAAAAACAAACAAAAAACCGAAACAAACCCCAAAGCCTGCTACATATTTTTATAGTTATTTAGATAAAATGCTACGTACTATATTAGATATGACAGGTTTTCTAAGGCCTTATAAACTTGATGTTTGTAAGCTATTAATGAACTGTGATTCAGTAATGCAATGGAAATAGCACAGCTAAAAAGGAAATAAACAACTTGTCTCCTTGGCAGAATTATCATTACCCTGTGTGTAGGAAAAGCCTTTGTAGCTGGCTGCCTTTGCTGCAATTACTGGTGTACTTTCTTCCCAGGATATCCTGTTGTTTGCCACGCTCCCTCTGCAATCTTTTTTTTTAAGGGCTTTTAGATATAGGAACTTTATATAATGAAATGTTTTGTGCAGCACTTAACAAATGTACCTTCTTACCCTGAGCAATGCTACCATGCTATAAATGCCTAAAGAGAACGCATCTGGTAGTGTAAATCTGGAGCAGTTACCCTATTTTTTAAAAATTGCTCTGTATTGACACTAGGGAAACCCAGCTGGATTTCTTACGGCAGCAGGGCTCTCACTCTTCCTTTTGTGGCATGGGAGGAAGACCTGGTATTTTGGGACTTACTTCTGCAAATAGTTGAGCACCTGTAATCCTGCTAACATCAGCAGGAGAGTAGAGCACACAGCTCCCGGCACCAGCAAGCACCACTAATTTCTGCACTGCCCAGAAATTAACTTCAGGAGTCTCAAAATTGTCATTAAAATTCAGTTGTGTCCCTTCACATTTAGACACCCGCCCATAGAAAAACACCCATCATGTAACTTCTCTCCCTGTCCCTGGGGGTTGTACTCAGAGATTAGCTCATGAGGAGGATGGGAATGTTGCAGCCCTAATGGTGACAAAAGATGGAAGCAAGAAAATGAGCTTACCCTGCTGCCCTAAAATTAAGGTGGTTGTAGGACTTTATTGCTAAAGATTTTGTATTGGTTTTGCTTCTGTCTTGGCTATATAAATATATATATATATATATAACTATTAATGCTATTGCTGTATAATGTGACTAAAATACAATGAAGAAAAAAAAGAAAGATTTTTCATTTCTTAATTAGAAATTGAAGATAGGATCCCCAGCTAGTATAAATTGGTATGACTCTACTGATTTCATGAGAGCTATGTCAGCTTTCACTGGCTGCATATCTGGTTTTTAGTCTGTGGCTCTGAACAGCTAATTACTGAATAAGATTTCACCATACCATGACACTCATAAATAGTAATAGAATTTAGGGTTCTGACTGTGGTTAAGCAGTTAAATATAAGTAAAAGCATTGGTCCGTGGAATAAGAACTTCTCACTTTTCTCATCGTTTTCTATTGTGAACAACTCAAAACTGATGCCCTCTCCTTCCCATACACCTCTTGGCCACTTGCTAGGGACCTGCAGATATAAGAGTAAGCATGGGTTCAGTATCAGTACATTTCACTTAGGGCTCTAGAAATGAGCATCTTTAATGCACACCAAATGAGCTAAATTACAGGGGAGTGTTTCCAGAAAGCATTCCAGTGCTGTGAATGCAGCATGGGAACCTGTGGTCCAACAGGCTTTGTCACCCTGACATGCTAAGGAAGTCCTCCCTACATGCTTCTATAGGATATTTCCTACCTGTATCCCATCTTTGCAATCAGAGCTTTTTGTGTGCGTCTGGGGATGTCCTTATGCATTCTGAAAAGTCAGAAGACTAACTGAACTCTTAAAGCTAGATAATGTAAATGTGCTTCAAGCAGGATCTAGATGGAGCTGAGTTTTCTTCAGTCCAAAATTGTTTAAGATCCAATATTGACCTACTCGTCTTTTGACTTAACATGCCAGGTGAAGTTCTGCAACCTCAGGGAAGACTTAATCTATACAGTGTTGGGGTTCCATAATGGAGTGTCACAGGTGCTTTCTTCTGAGCTGCAATAATATCAGTTCTTCTGTCTTTATAAAACATAGCAGTTAGAGAATTCAAGTTTGGGGATGAAAGGTTTCATGCTTCCTTTTCTTCCCATCTATAAACTATTCTATGCATAGGCTTCTTCTGCTCTTCCTTTTGAAGCTCTACCATCAGCATTTAAGGGTTATTCGGGCCAGAGAAAAGAAGCAGCAAGGAGTGTGACTGTTGCCTGTGAGAACACTGAATTATGTGGCGTAATCCTGGATCTCTGACTTCCAAAACTCCTCTAGCACTTTACACATTAAGAATAAAATACATTAATGGGCTTTTGAGAATTCCTGAGATATGACCTGAATCATAGATAGAGCCTATCTGCCATTAAACATAATACCTTCTTGGCAGTCATTCCTCTTCTGCAACCCTTCACTTTGAGATCTGTTTTGGAAAGGCGAGAGATATCTTGGAAATCTTGTAGTCAGTTCCCAGGAATCAGGTCCATCACAAACTGTTTTGTACCTGCACTTTCCCTAAGTCAATGTACTTTGCACATACAGCACAGTTGCTTAAGTGCAGACAGTCAACTGTTGGTTATTTTAATATTTGTGTAGCATGTGAAAGGAGAAAGGGCTTAAATTCTGTTTATATTTCAAATAACTGCCGCGGCAGTTACACAACCCATAGTGTTTATATTTTCATGGAATGCAATGTTTGTAACTGATGTTAAAATGGGAGCAGATATCTGATATGGGCGAGCAGGTTCTAGAGTTGGTCTGGACTGGGTCAGCCTTGCACCACAGCCGGCTGTCAAGGGCATCTGGAAAGGTGCCACTCAGCACTGTACAGTTTGTCTTCTACATACATGCAATATTACTACTGACTGATGGCAGTTGGGCAACTTCTGTCTGTATCGAGCAAGCCAAATTCTGATCCCTCTACTACTTCAGAGTTAGTTCAAATTCCTCCGACATTAGTGTCGATTCTTGTTAGAAACCAGACTGCAGAAGCCAAGAGATGAGCTTGCTTATTCTGAGCAGACTTGGATCTTGCATTAGGTGAGGGCCCCACCCTGAACCCTGATCTCTGATAAATGAACTTTTTAATGTTGCATTACCACTAGTGTACAAGCCAAATGTCTATGCAGATATTTATGTTCCAACAGCCAAATTCAAGCTCTTTCTTTTTTTTTTTTCTTCTGATTTATAAGTATGTTATGGTTCGCAGACATGAGTAACCCATGTGGGATATCTTTCCCACAGCATAAAACCAATGTAAATTCACATGACTCAGGGATTTGTTTCAATGTTCATGTATAAGCTCTCATTAGAAATGATTACGCTTGAAGATCAAAAGAAAAGTACACTCGCTTGTATTAATGTTTAATGCATAATTCACATTGTTAGAACAAAAAACTAAAACAGTCGGTGGTTGTTATGACAAATACTAAACATTGGCACTGCTAACCAATTCCCATAGAGGATCCTTCGTTTCATTGCATTGGCTGTGCACTGAGATTCTCTTGCGTGTGTTGTGCCATCATCTCAGAGATTTAAAGACACCTTCCTCACTGGGTAAGAAATTCCCCTGTAATGACAGGAATGGGGGAGAGACAGGATACCCCACCACTGCAGGTGGCTCCAGTGCTGAGAGATCTCTCAGTGGAAGCAGAGTGTAAAATAATCTATTTCAATTTTTTATACAAGCAGGATTTCAAATCAGGCATGTTCCTATATGGTCCAAAACTCTCATTACCTTCAATCTTAGCCTTAACATCAAGACTTGACCCATGGTCAAAGTCACCCAGACTGACAGAATTCAAGCAGATCTTGATTTCATGTTTTATGTTTATCCGAGAAAACTTCTTACTTAAGGTTTGATGTGAGGGATGTGTATGTGAAATCATTCCCTGTATGCTCAACCAAGACCAGCACAGGAGAGAAAAGCCATGTTTGTAATTGACAAATCAAGCTTAGGAACAATAATCCTATGTGTGGCATCATTGCCTGTTTCATGGAGTAGTGGGACTGGTTCATCTGCGTAAGGGAAGACCCCCGGGTACCCTCTGTCTTCCCACATTACAGCCTTTCACACAAAGTAGGAGTTGTTTTTTTCCACCTTCATAGCTTTTATTGACTTTTTTCATGTCAGTGTTTTATTAAAGGGTCAGCAATTTTTACCATCTAGCTTTTATATTTATACTTCTTTCAAAAAATTGGCTGTTTTACTAGCCGAGTTTATATAATTTCTTTCTCCTCTAGTTGTTTGCTATTTGTGTGGTTTTGTTTGTTTGTGGTTAGTGGTTTTTTTTCCCCCATAAAAACAAAACTAAAACCCCTTAAGTTTAGGAGTCTTAGTTTCTGTCAGAATTACCTCTCTTCCCAGGGAGGTCTGTGGCACAGAATAAGACCAAATATTTTACAAACTTTCTCCTTGGCATAAAGTTGCAAAAAAAAAAAAAAAAGTGTATGTTCTCATTATCATTCTGGTAACTTTCCTATACACGAGCAGTGATACAATACTCCTGATTCAGAGCAGAGTAGCTGCCTGAGTTTCGGGTCGGTTCTTCCTAATTCAGATCTCTGTAAGCAAACTATTAATTAGCTCTCTGTTCTTAAGGTGCCTTCTGAAGGCCCTGCTGTTCTGCAAACCCTTCTGTGCAAGTCTGAGAGGTTCCTCATCCAGGAGCTAATTGTTGAATGAGAATGGGTGCTACTGCTTTGAATGGTATGCAGTGGATGTACAAATGGATTGGGGGTGTTTAAGATAGAAACATAGAAATGTCTGGGTTGGAAGGCACCTCTAGAGGTCATCTAGTCCAACCCCCTGCTGAGAGCAGGGCCATCCTCAACTAGAACAGGTTGCTCAGGGCTCTGTCAAGTCTCACCTTGAATGTCTCCATCGATGGGGCCTTAACCACCTCCCTGGGCAACCTGTTCCAGTGCTCCACCACTCTCGTGGTAAAAAACTTCCTCCTTATTTTTAATGTAAATCCACTCCTTTCTAATTTAAAACCATTACCCCTTGTCCTTTTAAGATGACAGAGCAGAGCTTTGGGTTTTGTTTTCCTTTTGTTTACAACAACCCACTCAAAATATTTATGACTGAGAAGCTGATAGTTTCTCCAGTAAAGAACCTATTGTCCACTTTAAGTCACTTGAGACCCTACACAGAGTATATATTGGTTAAATTGTTTATTTTTAGTGGAGTGCACATGGCATTGCTATCTTGGAAATGATTGTAAATCCAAAGCTGTTGTGAGGTTTGTGTTGAGAAAGAAAAACCTGTAATGAATTAAGTATGCTTCACGAGGAAAGAAGTAGGTCAAATGCTGGGCTAAATTAACCTCGTGTTATACAAAAAGACTAAATTCTGTTGTTTTCACCTGTGGTACTTTGGACTTGTCCACACACCAAATTATTCCAAAACACTTACTACGTACACTGCAGTAACTCCTCTTGACTAAAACCATGCGTAGACAAGTCTTGGGCCAGAATAAGAATTGACTTTCTTGAATTATCTTAATCCACTTTCAAAGTGGATTAAGTGAAACCAGGAAACAACTCGGTCATTCTAGAATGAATAAGCTATCTGAACACAGTTCTGCTTTACATTGACATCCAACCTTATTCCAGCATAATTTTCCTGGACTGAGAGGCTCTTAGGATGTATCTACATAGCAAACGAATGTGTGATTATAGACATACCAACCTCTCTCTTACTCTCACTGGCATGAGTAACAGCCATAATGAAAGATGGTAGCAGAGACTTCAGTGCAGCCTATTAACTGGAGCACAACTGCAGTTGGTTGTAAACAGCCTCTGCTGAAATCTACCTCATCACCACCTCACTTCAGATACAACTCACGTCCCTTAGACCAATACTGGGGTTGGGAATGCCTCTCTGCATCTCCGGTGTGTACACATACCAAAAATTGCATATGCGATAGGACTGCGCAGCTGAGCTAAATGGAAAACAGGCAAATTTAACTTCAGAGGTTAATCACATTGGAGGAGCAGCATGGCTCACACATTTTTAATATACACACCTCTGACAACCAAATAAAGAGTCAGCTGCGTGGCTGCGGAGGCCAAATTAAACATGCTGGAGACAAGCACAGCTCGGCTGATTTCACTAGGGCTGAATTCGGCTCCATAGGTGAGATCTTCCTTATTTGACTAATACTCGTTTTGTTGCCTATCTGCTCATTTATTTTAATGAAATTAATGCATTTTAATGTTCCTTTAAGTGCATTCCAAAAATAGCAATTTGATTAACTAATTCACTTTTAAAAGTGTAACAATCACAACTAAAAATCTCCCTAATAACTGAGGTATTGGAATAATTGCAAGTAGCATCTTGGGTAGCTATGTCATACCTTTCATCCTCTCAAACAAATTCCCCGTATCAATCAGAAGAGCCTCACTTGAAAATGAATGGCAAAATATAGACAACAATCAAGCTGCACACAGGACTTCTCAAGTCTACCAAAAAAAGGTACCAGTAATGTACTCTGTACTCTGATGAGACAGTATAGTTAAGACAGGTAAGAATTCATCCTAAAAGCAGTTCAAACCAATTTCAAAACAGAAACAGGAAACAAACTTGTCTTTCTAGCCCAGCCAGAAATTATCTTGAGTAGCTTGGGTTAAAAATATAGGGGAAAAAAAGAAAAAAAAAAAAAGAAAAAAAGAAAAAAAGAAGTACTTTTAGGTTCCTCAAAATGATGCTTGGACTGTACTAGATTGAGGACTTTTTTCCCCCAGTTCTTTTCCCAGTTGCAATAGATGATCTCACCATTTAAAATAAGGTGCTGAACACAGAGTCCAGCAACAGGAAAGGTGCACACTAACTTCTCCCTTATAAAAACTGCAATAGCAAAACCTGATTAGTAACAATATTAAGCAAAGGCAATTTTCCCTTTTATTGTATTTAAATGAGGAAAATGAAAGTACTAATGCTAATATCAAGGCTGAACAGAGGCAGTTGCAAAAGCTAATTTAGTTTCAGCCCTGCTACACGTGTTCCTCCACGAGTTCCACTGCGCTAGGTATGTGCGTATGGGCAATGTTGTAACTTTTTATTAAAATAGGTGGTGCAAAATGCGAGACGGGAAAAGGTCAGCTTGACTTTGGGCGCTGCTGAGACGGACGCTCTGTGGCCACTGTGCAGGTGTTGTGGTGTTTGAGCAGTGTGGGATATTAATGATCTGTATGTTAACAACTGATCTTTGGCTAAGGAAACACTTAAAACATGAGCTACCACGGGTAGTTTCTTTTTAAGCAAGGCCTAGTTCTGGAAATACTTTTGCAAGTTAAATCCAGCATGTAAAAGGTCCCCTGAATTTAGCAGGACCATTCACGTAGAGGTAGAGGAATTGCCTTTGAAAAGTACAAAAATCAAGGAAAGAAAAGGCATGGGGCTTGCCAGCCCCGACTGCTACTCCTAACATCACGCACAGTGTGCACGGTGGTCACACTGACTGCAGGCCTAAACTCGCCCTGTCTTTTAACGTAAACCGTCCTGCTTTCAGCAATAGATGCTCCTCAGCTCTAGCAGCAGAAGTAGGGAGAGATGGGTCAGCCCCAAGGTGATTCAGTCCCGCCCGGGTGTGCGGGAGCCCTTTGCTCTACTGAGCAGCGACGCCATTGTGCTAGCCAAGTGCCAAACCACCGCGCCTCCCTCCGGCCCCGCTACGCGCCCTACGGGGGTACCCCAAATTCAACCCACTGCCATAAGAGTCTGTGCGTCGGGGGCTCCCCTGCCCCCAGCCTTCCCCTGCAGAAGCTTGGAGGAGATTTGGGGAGTGCGGGGGGGAAGCGGCGCGGCGGCTGGCCTGCACGGCAAGCAGCGTTGCGGCGGCTGCACCGCCAGCAGCGTTACTCCTCGCCTGGCCTTCTCTTGCATTTTGGGTGGCTTTTTTTTTTTCCTCCTTCCTTTTTTTAAAACAATGGTAA
>JAAGNO010028655.1:74573-123269 GCA_033439905.1 Ceryle rudis | reverse complement strand
CCCTCCTCGCCCTTTTTTCTTTTTTTTTTTTTTTTTTTTTTTTTTTTTTTTTTTTTTTTTTTTTTTTTTAAGTGGAAAAAAAAAAAAAAAAAAAAGGCAGTGTAATGTGTAACACAGGAGGCCTCCAAACATGCCTGGAGCTGGGAGACTGGGGAGTGCTGTCAGTCACTCATCAGGTGTGGGGCTGCCAGCTGGCTTATGTCCCTAATGTCTAATGATATCATAGATCAAAAATAGCTGCAGCAGAAGAGAAATACAGAATTCATAGCCCTATTTGACACATCTTTTTTTCACCAAATCAGTCGTTTTATTGCTGGACTGTGCAAATGTTCAAATGAGTTTGCCCACATGGAAAATAATCTCTAGACTTTGTACCCATTTATTCATCCCTACCTGTCATTAGGGGTGGGAATATTTTGTCTCTCTGTGCTTGTAGGACAGGGTACCAAGCAGCAAGTTCCCTCATTTCTTGACTTGAGCCCTAAGGTCCCAGCTAACATTATAAATGAAACTAAACTCTGAGGGATCAGGTGTTGCTCTCCACACAGTTCAGTGTGGCCAGTGGCCAGTGCAGCCTTGGTGCAGGAGCATCTGGGCCTGGGCTCTCTGCTGCTCTTTGGTTTATGATGGCACCAGGTAGAGAACAAGGTCTCCGTGTGCTCCACACTGGACATGAGTAACAAGGAGGCAATAGCCATGGCAGAGCTTCCTCCTCCATGATAAGATATGGCGGGTACCTGGGCAGATTGGTGGGCACCTGGTCATGGTGATAACAGAGACAAGCAGGGGTGCAGGTGGATGTTTGAACCAGGGCAGGAGGAAAGGGTGCTGGGGTTGGGAGCATTGGGAGTTCTTGTGACCTGTGTGACACTGGAGGCCTTCCCAGAGGGGCCAGGGAGCGGTGGGTCCCTGACCCCAGCCCTCAACATCCATCAGGCAATGCTCAGCACTGGGTGGGATTCAGGGCTGGGTGCACATTCGCGTTGCCTTAGCTGGAAAGCCAGCACAGCAATGGATGTAGGTCACCTCCACAGCAAGCTGTGATATAACGGGGTGGGTCTGGGAGTCTCTGTAGTTCAAACCCACAAACATCACCACACCTGGTTATTCCATGAGTGTGGGCTTTTAGGGTACTGCTTACTCCTATTCCCTGACATTCCTCACCCCAATTCCATTGCTGGCAGTGCTGGTAGCAAGGAAGGTCTTTATGGGGTTTCCCTGAGGCAGCAGAGAAGAGGGCCTGTTATTTAGGAGTGGGCAGTAGCATGTGGGGTACCCAACATTGTCACACTTGGGGTGTCATGGCCAGCAGCATCTGGGGGATCTGTGCCCCCCCCCCCGAGATCCCATCAGTGACATCTTGCTGATGAGGAACTGGATGCTCAGTTCCTTTCCTCTGTTTTGGGAAGTCTCAGCCTTGTATTATACTTGGAAACTCTGAGTCATGTGGTGGGGGCAGATCCTTGCACTCCCCTGTTTTTTCCTCTGCCCTGGAAGAGCAGTGGCATCCAGGTGGGTCTGGGAGGCTCCCTGGTGTTTTGGGAATTCAGGTCTCTGTAGCTGCAGGCTTGTTTGGTAACTGTTATTTATTGTAGCTCTGTTGGGTGAATCACATCACAAAGCCTCCTGTGGCAACAGCCCTCATGGGGACTACATGTATGGCACAGCCTTTTTGCTACCTCCCAAAAGGATGGATGAGAGCCCAGATCCCACCATGGCTGAGCCCTGAGGCACTGGTGGGGCCCCTTAGCTGAGGGCATTTGGGGGGGAAGGGGAAAAACAAAGGGAAGAGCCCCAAAGAGTATAAAACTAGATGCTTAGGAGAAATAACTTCCTTGCAGAGACTTGTGAGGCCAGTGACTCCTGCCAAAGAGGAGCACTGGAGATGGATGTGCTCAGAGCGAGGCAGCAGTGCAGGGGCTGTCCCACTGTGGTGGCATCTCCACAGCCTCATTCATCCCTGCTGCCTCACCATGGACTCATCACATGATGACATTTCTCTTTCCAGCCCCAGACCCCATCTCTCTGCGACTATGCCGGGCAGAGGCATTCATGGCACTGGGGCAGCACCTGCAGGCTCTGGAGGACCTGGACGCTGTGTGCAGGGCTGAGCCTGGAGAACATGAGGTGAGTGGAGGGGATGCCCCATTGACTGGCTGTGCTTGGAGCCAAATCTTACTGTGTGGGAGCAGTTTCCCCCTCTTCTGAATTCTCCCAGACATTGGATTCATCCTGCTCAGGGCCATTAAGTCACAAATCCAGGCTGCAAACACCATGTTGCACTAATGGGAGAGGTCTGGTGCTGTGTCCATCCTCGCTGGCTTGCAGGCAGTGAGGGCATGTAGCTGTGCTGGTGTGCAGGATCACAGCTGGGGTTCGGGGAAGTGTCGACTGGAGGCTGAGCTGCCCTTGGAACTCTCTTGCTTGTTTTTGAAGCAAGCATTGGCAATAGTTTTGTGGCTTCAAAGGCAGAAGCCCTTTACTCTTTCTCTAGGTCTCTGTAGGGTTTGTTTGCTTCAGTTTTGCTGCTGCTGCATTTTGGAGAGGCCAGTTTTATGGGTACCTTGTTGTGGGTGGACCTGTCTTTTTTTTTTTAGACAAGTCTGAGCATGGGAGCAGTGATGTGTCTGGGTGCTTTGGACTGGGATGGGAGCAGGCAGGAGACTGAAGGGAGAATCCATCAGGGCTTGCATAGGAGCTGAAGGGGCACTTGCTCAGCTGCTCACTGTCTCATAGTCACTACAGGCTTTTCTGCTCTGCAGGGCTTCTTCAGGAAAGGGAAGGTGCTTCTGGAGATGGGACAGAAAGACGAAGCCCTGCTGGTGTGGGAACACTGCCTGACACTCAATCCCCATTTCCACCCTGCTCGGAGAGAAATGGAGAAGGTGCGTGGGCTATACCATGGCAGGGTTGTTTGCCCTCACATAACACAGGGAGATGCTCTTGTTCTCTGAAGGACTCATTTCCATTACGGTTGTGCTGCTCTGGCCGCAGTGGAGTCAAGGGAAGTTGTGTCCTGTTCCAAGAGCTGCTCTGGGGAAAGACGGAGCCTGGCAGACCAGCCATCTCCCTGTTCCCTTTTCCCAGCACCTCCTGAGCCTCATGTTCTCCTTGTAGATCCTCATACGAAAGGATGCTCCTCAGCAATGCATGGCGGCTGCACGCCTGGGTGATGCACACCAGGGCTCAACTGGTCACCAAGTTGATGGAGGGAACCCTGTGCTCCCATTGTCTTCTGCACAAGCTCAGGTAAGACAGCCTGCAACCATCTGAATCTGCAATGGAACATCCCAAATTGTGGTTTTCCAGTGATGGGAAAGGTGGTGTGATAAGGGGAGACTGCAGGACCATAGCCACGCGCATGTCATTATGTGTTGGGATGGGAAGCTGCATATAATGGAGAGTGGGAGACTAAAGAAACCATTGGAGCTGATGCTGTGGGGACTGGGGAAACAGAAGAGGCTCTTTCTGTCTCCGTTCCTCTCTCAGTTCTATTCTGCAATACTTCTGGCAGTATTTTAGACTGTCATTGTGTTTAAAATACCCAAGTCATACTACATTAAAAAATAAGAAGTCAGTTGTAATTTTTTTTTTCAGCCAAAACCCATATTTGAGAACAGTTCAGACCATTAACAGATAGTAAAAAAAAGCTCATCTTTTGCTCTTTGCCTTCTAACGACAAATTTGGCAGGTTTGGAGAGAGGGGGAAATTGGAGAAAATAGGCTCATATACACCCAAATACCAGGTGTACATCTGAACAGAGTAAACCCATTTTCTAACCATGAGGTGAGCAGGAACATCTGAAGGCCACGCTCTCCGGCTGTCCCGCAGATGCAAGATGTTGATACACAGCAACACTCTAGAAGACCTTCCAGTGCCATTGTCTCAGTGGGACAGGTGGGGTTGTGCATTCAAAGGGACAAGAGATTTTGGGCTCAATTTCACCTTTGCTATGCCCAGGATCAGGAGGGAGAGCTGGCGGATGGCAGAGGGCATGCAGGGTCTGAGCATGGCCAGGTGACAGCCACTCCTTCCCAGCTGGGGCAACAGCAGGAACCAGAGAATTCAGCAGAGAGGCAGGGCCAGTGGTTGGCAGGTGAGTGTCATCAAAGGTACCAAAATCTCATCTCATCTCATGCAAAATACTAATTTAAAATCCATTGTGGCATTGAAAACTTAGTGTTTGTGCTGTGTGCCAGCTCAGCGAGAGGCACACAGTGGGGCAGCTCTGGCCAGCACATTTGCCACTTCTCATGCATGCGAGTAGGTTCCAATTTTCCTATGCTGAGCTGGTAAATATGCACCAAACATTGGGGTCTAGCTTGACAAAAAGTTCTTGCTAAAGCCAGGCATCTCTTGTTCCCTGTGTGGAGTCAGGGAGAGGCTTCCTATGGTTCCCATGTGTTTAGATTTAGATTAAATTCCTTTGTGAGGAATATGGTGTGTCATGTGCTGGAGAAAGTGGCATCTCCATTGCAATTAACTTGCCATCAGCATCTACCCAGATGACTGCCATGTACCTGGGTTTGCATAAAGTGATGATGATGTGCAGCAGGTCTCTAGAGACCTCCATCTGGAAGCCTCTTAGGCCACTTCACCTCCCAGTGCCTCAGTTTCCCTGTGTGCAGAAGGAGTTAGGGAGATGCCATCATCATCTACCAAGTACCTTGAGACTTCCTGATGTAAAAGCTATGGATGAACACAGATGGATTAATAGGGGCATTTATGTCTCATTTCCTAGCTGTTTTGGTTTTAACTTTCAAAGCACTTTGTGTAGCAGTTAACTACTTATACCTCAGAACACGATCAGAAAGCAAAGATTAATTTTCAATATCGTAATGAGGGATCTTCTCTTTCCTTGTCTTTTGCTACCAGATAACAAAGAGGAAACTGCAGCAGCAAAGTGGACCCAGCTATGCCTTGGGGAGCTGCTGAGCGTATCTGACTTGGAGTGCTCCCTCTGCATACGGTGAGTTCTCTGTCAGGAGAGCTCTTTGGATGAAGAATTAACACCTGCTGGGTCTTATTTCCTTTCCTGGTGTGGATCTTTCTTCACATCTTAATAACAAACTCAATCCCCAGTACTTCTGAAATGCAGGTTTCAGTAGAGATAAGAGGGGAAGGCAGGGGTGTGCTTTGCCCTGCCAGATTAGTAAGAGCTCAGATTGCCCTGTCTTAGGGTGCAGCGTTGTTAGGTCTGTATCGCTTGAGACATCGGTGTGGAGGTGGAAATCTTCAGCAGGGTCAAAGTTTGAAAACAGTGTTTGCCCTTTGTAACTGCAGGCTAGAACAGGAAAGTGTCGCCCCAAAGAAATACCATCTGTGATGGGGGTATTGCAAACCCAGAGGGGACCATTTTGAATCTCTGTGCCTGATGGAGGCGGAAGGGGGGACAGGGGACACCCCATCTCCATCTGCTGACTGAGGGCCAAGGAAGGGCTGGGTGCTGGCACAGGGCATGCTGAAACCAGGCTTTTATTTCTGGCATGTCCAGTGCAAGCAGCTGCTGGCAGAGGGCTGGATGTTGCACTGCCGGACGTGCAAGATGGTCAAGGTCTCCTGTATGGCAGCTTTTTCTGGATCTGGGCATGGCATGGGGTAATGACACAGGGGAGAGAGATTAAGGCGGTATCTGATCTGAATTAGGTGAATGTAGGTCTCTCCTGAAAGCAGGGAAATGTAATGTTCAGGAGGAGTCAGGGCTCAGTCCTGAGCAGGGTTTTTCCAAGACCTTCATGTTATTTTTGATCCTGGAGCTACTTGTGAGCAACTTGAGTGCTTGCTGCTGGCTCTGCTCTTGGAGCAGGAGAGAAGGAGGCACTTTCTCATTGCTGCCTTTTGGTCTACACACCACAGTGGATGTCTGGGGAACTGCAGCCCTGCCAGCACCAAGGAATGCCATGTATGTACTGATGGACTCCATGGGGACCATGCAGGGTTGGGGAGCAGTGCTCAGGCCTGGGACAGTTCTCATCTTACATCATTGGGCAAGTCCAACAGTCTGAGCCCAGACTTCTAATTAAAGGAATAAACCAGTTAGGAACATTTACATTTAATTATCAGGAGTTATGAGCCAAGCTTAGCCAGTGCAGCTTTAGCAAAGGCAAGTTTTATAGCTATGGGCTGCCAGGGCTTGGAAGACGGTGTGAGATAGCTTTCCATGGCATCACATTCCTGCAACATTGCTGCCTTCAGTGCAGAAGGCTAGTGAAGGCAGCAGGTTTCCTTTGAAATGGTAGGAGGGGACATGGGAAATGTCTTGTTCCTGCTGGAAACAAAATCTCTTGCTCTTATCAAGGTGATTCAGGGAAGATGCAGGTACAAGGCTGGGGATAGCCAGAGGCTGCACCCACAGCTTTGCCCACCCTGACCTGATTAACCCTTGCAGAACCAGCCTAGACCTCTGCAAGTCCCTGAGTGCTTTGTAGGACCATGCATCATGGGGCTGAGACCAGCCTGGGTTTCCAAAGTAGGGTGCTGAGCCAGGCCTGGGGAATGACAGCTTTGAGGGCACCCAGCCCTGTGAACAGCTCTGTGAAATCTCTCTCTCTGCTGGGCTTACCTGTGCTCCTTCCCCCATGTTGCTCACTGCAATCCATTGACTTTGGTCCCATTGCAGGATGTTCTTTGAGCCGGTTACAACACCGTGTGGACACACCTTCTGCAAGGAGTGCCTGGAACGCTGCCTGGACCACCGGCCTAACTGCCCCCTCTGCAAACAGAGCCTGAGAGAGGTGAGGGCATGTGTCCCATGGGAGGGAGCCCCAGGGAGACCTGGGCACCAACTCCAGCTGCTGGCAGTGTGCCCAGGGCTGGGATAGGAAGATGTGATTCTCTTACGTCAGCAGCTCCTTGACATGGCAGTGTCAGCTCCACTCATGTGGGAATGACCAGACAGTTGATAATTAAGACCAAGAGATTAATTTTCTCAAAATACCACAGTGATTTATTGAGATTGTAAACAGGACTGAGAGGTAGAGGAAAAAAAAGAAAGAAAGAAGCAAATGCTAATTGCTTTTAAAAGTGGAAATGGATGTAAAACCTGCTAGCCTGGAGATTTGATTTAATCTTTAATGAAAAGAGATTTGGATGAAACCATCAGGGAAATTAGGTTGTCATACAAGGACTCATCACTGTCAGAGACAGGACGCTATGCTGGATGGGCCCCGAGTCTGAGTTACGTCTGGAGGTCTTGGCGGAGCTGACATCCCATCCAGCTAGATGGCAAGACATCCCCCCATAGGTTTTATCCCTGACTTTCTCTGATCTAAAATTCCCCTCTGCTCCAATAAAAGTGAGCATGATTCAGAGCCCAGCAGGGCCTCAGGGCTGCCCCCACTGCTCTTCTCCGACCTGTCTCTGGGTTCAATCTCTTTTAGTACCTGAAGGCTGGAAGCTACAGCCCCACCGTGCTGCTACAGGACATCATGTTGTCCACCTTTCCTGCACAGCTGGCTGAGCGCCGGGAGCTGCACCAGGCTGAGATGGCAGAGCTCTCCAAGTAAGCAGGGACCTGCTCCAGTGTGCTTGTATGTACATGGTGGCTTTGCTGGGCTCTGATGGGCCTGTCCACACCACACACTGTTGCTATGGCTTGAGGCTGCTCTAGTGATGTATGCCTGACTTCTAGGACCATGTCACAGCAGTGCTGGGTGGGTGTGGACATGCCCCATGGGGCACTTAGAGTTGAGGGAGCATGTCTGCAAGGAGCTGTTTTTGTGTTACAGTCTGTCCTTGGGCTACTGCTGAGCCAAGTGGAAACTTTGGTGTTGCTCTGTGTTGGGGCATCGCTTCTTATGGTAGAGGACAGATCTGCCTTGAGGAGTGGCCACAGCACAATTTGGTGCAGAGCACTTAGGATGGGATTTGCTTCAAGATGTTTCATAGAGATCTCTCCTCCTGTCCCTCAGCCTGACCCAGAACATCCCCATCTTTGTATGCACGATGTCCTTCCCAGGCATTGCCTGCCCTCTGCACATCTTTGAGCCTCGCTACCGGCTCATGATACGGCGGTGCCAGGAGACCGGCACAAGGAGGTTTGGCATGTGTATATATGAGAATGGGAAAAGGTGAGCTCCTGGGTAAGGTGCCTTCCTTCTGCCTCAGCTGATTTGCCCCTCTCTGCCCAGCTCCAAATTTCTATAATCCTGAGTACTTTGGAGAGGAGGAACCAGGTGCAATTTCCTATCCCACTGCACCCTGCATCAAGGGGGTGTGTTCTCCACACAGCAGAGTGAAATGGGATCTTGCTGCCTCCTGGCATTGCCCTGGCCAGGCAAGGAACAGGGCCAGTGCTGGAGCTGGGCAGAGCCAGCAATGGCTGTTCAATACAGCTGCCTGGGAACAGCTTCTGGCTCAGGGCATCTTTGAGCTGCATAGTTCCCTAGCTATGTCCTCCTGTTCCTCTTAGTGAGCACTTGAAAATTGACATATTTATCATCTTTTGTCCTTAACAAGCTGTGAGAGGACATTGGGTTAAATGGGCTTTTTTGTGGTGCAGCATGGCCATCCTTATGTCCCTGGAGGCACCTTCAGATCTCAGGTGATCTCAGTCTCCGGACTCCTAACCCAAGTATTCTGTTAAGTACCAATATTTACATGACAAATCTTCCCTGTGCTCTGGTCCCACCCGATCAAGCAAAATTAGGTAAATAATATTTCCTGGGCTTTGGGAGGATGATGTTTGAAAGAGATGGTGTCTTCATGACCACTGGACATTAGGTCAGTACGAGGACCCAAGTAATTTTGGTGTCCAAGGGAGTGCAGGCAATGTGCTTGCTATTCCCTGCCCTCTTAGCAGCAAGTGGCAGATCAACAGAGTTGAGCAAATCTTTTAATTTGTCCCCTCCCAGACAGCTTGTTCCTGGGCCCTTTCCTCCTTTGGAGGTGGTGCCTTCAGAGGATGCAGCTCTCTCACCACCTATATCCCAGTACAGCCCCTCTTTTCTCTCCCTCGTTCCCTCCAGTTTTGCTGACTATGGCTGCATGCTGGAGATAAGGCAAATTGAGCTGCTGCCAGATGGAAGGTCCTTGGTGGACACCATCGGCAGGCAGCGGTTCCGGGTCCTGAGCCGTGGACACAGGGATGGCTACAACACTGCCGACATTGAGTACCTGGAGGACAAGAAGGTGAGGCCAGGCTTAGTGCAAAAGCCCCCTCTGCAGTGGGATGGAGCCTCCCCATGGACACCTCCTATGTTCCTCTTCCCTCCACACAGGTGGCTGGGGAGGAGCTGCAAGAGCTGCAATGCCTGCATGAAAGCACCTACTACTTGGCGCAGCAGTTCTGTGAGCAGAGAGACCTTGCCTCCAGGCACCTTTTGATGCATCATGGACCACTGCCGGAGAAGGAAGAGGACATCCAAGTAATGCCCTGAGGGAAGGGATGCTCTTTAGAGAGGGTACCAAGAAAGCCTCTGAGTTCCTGTGCTAACCACCCTGCTTCTGTGCTTGGCCTCCCTCAAAATGAGCAAATCAAATCTTGTTTCTCACTCCTGTTGCCAGTTATGGCACCTCTCATTCAGAGAGATGATAGGGCTTGTTTGTTAAAATTGTTTAATATTTCTTTATGGTTTGAAACTTCCTGGAAACTGAGCACTGAGTTTTAAAAGCTTTCCCAGAGTCTTCTCTTAAATGAGAACTGAGGAACTGAACTGTCTGGATTTGAAAATGCTTGACAAGAAAAACAACAAAGGGGCAAAGAAATGAACCCCACAGCTCAGTGAGTCTGTGGTCTCCATTCTCATCATGTTCCTTTGAGACAACCATATCTGGCCAGAGGAGAGGAGCTAAGAAGGCAGGATCCAGTTTGCTTATTAAGTTGTTTTGACAAATTCAGGTTCTGGAGGAAAAGAAAAAGTAAAAAAAAATGCCCAAAGTTTTCACTCCTTTATGAAAGTGTTTCATGCCTGGATCATTGCAATATGTTCTTGCTGACTTGTCCCAGGCTAAGGCTGTCTGGGCCAGCATTCTCATCAATGCTGTGCTCAAAATTACAAACCAATTCATCCTCCTTCAGCTGAATCAAGCGTTTCCCTCTTAGTTTGTCTCAGGTTTTAAAAAAGCCAGTTTACAAAAGCAATGCTCAGAGGTTGTGCATGCCTGGCCTGTACCTTACCTCTTTGAGTGATGATAAGGCAAATGTCCTGAAAGACACCGACCATGCAGGATTTGGCCCACGTTTACAAAAAGTGTTGGCTTAAACAAGGGAATGACCAAGATAGTTCTTTGTCTATTTAGTACAGAGTTTTTCTTGGTTGTATCTGTGTCTGGACACTCCCAGGGGAATGCTTGTCTGGAAAATAATTAATTTATCCAGTAATTTTGAGCCTGGACAGACAAAGGGGCCATTTTCAGAGGCAGATCTTAACAGGATGGCAATGCAGCTTTGGCTAAGAGCAATTGTTTCCCATCAGTGATGCTGCCCAAAGACCACACGTTCACCTTGCAGTTCCTGACATGGCAATCTCTCCCTCTCTCCCCTTCAGGCTTCAGCAGATGGCCCAACGTGGTGCTGGTGGCTCATCTCCATCCTGCCCCTTGACCCATCCTACCAGCTAAGCCTCTTCTCCACCACCTCCCTGCGTGCCCGCCTCATCCAGCTGCAGCGCATCCTCACCACCCTGCTGCAGCAGCCCCCTGCTGCCAGGTACCCACTGCCTGAGCGCAGCCCCCAGGGCCATGTCTGAGCTCCCCAGCCCATGTTCTCTCTGCAGAGGAGACCTCTTCCTCCCTTGGGTTTCTCTATGTGTTACTTCATGGTTTTACATGTGGCTTAAGCCCGCCTGAAAGTGACTTCAGCAATGAGCTGGACACCCTGGCTCAATGGGGCCAATGCTGCACTGGCAGCAGCACTGCATGGTCCATACCACCTCTGGGAGCTGCTTGGTGTCATGGCCATGCCATGCCATTGGAGGGGGGACCAGGATGGAAAGCTGGTTGTGTCTTGGGAACCAAAGTAACTTACTGAGCTGCTTCAGTGCTAAAGAGGGCTCTCCTTAGGGCAGAGGATTGAGTGCCAGGATTGACTCTTCCTCTTTCAGGCTTGGGGAAGATGGCATTGGGGAGTAGAGAGGTCCCCCAGCCTTAGGAGCTGATGACTCTGCCTCCGCTTACATGTTTGACTTCATTTCTATTCAAAAAGAAGAAAGGATAAATTAAACAATCCAAAATCCACAGCACTGCTCAAAACCGTCTTCATGGCCACACAGTGAGGAGATGCTGCTCTCTGAACATGCCTGAGTCAGAACATCCCCTTTCTACCAGAGGCTTGGTGCTTTGAAGTCTTCACTGTGATGAGCTCACCAGCTGCTTCCCTGTGTTGGAGCTGTGCTGAAGGCTGCTGGATGCTTCCCAGTGGCTTGGTCCACCGCCATGAAGTGCCATGGGAAGGGGGGGATTTGGCAGAATTGTTCCCAAGTCTGACTGGGTTCAGGCTGTAGGGTCAGACCTGGGACTTGAAGGAGCAGATGGCATGAAGGAGTTAAGCCTGGAAGTGGCTTTGTGAGACTTTCTGCTTTTGAATAGTGCAGTTTTCCTGTGTTTGGTCTTTGTGAACTTTCTGCCTTCTCAGGAGAAAATCAGGATTTGAGCTGAGGCCAGATCCTTGCACTTGGGACCCAGAACAATTTGGGATCCCCCAAAAGATCACAGAGTGATGTCAAAGGGAGCTGAACCTCTGGAGAGCCAGGGATGGCACAGGAGAGATGACCAAGGCTGTGAGCCCCATGTCAGGGGAGCAAGTGCCTGTCTGCAAGTGCCTGGCTGCTGCCTGTCTCAAAACACAGGGAAAAGAATCTCTTCCTGGACAGCCCAGGCTTTTTGCTGTGGAAATCCTGATGGTTTGGTATCACTCATCATTTCAGTGGCTTTGGGTTGAATTTTAGGAGTGATACCCATTTAGTGAATTGTTTGATTAACACTGATTTCAGAATTTTATCCCTGCTTTTCCCAAAGGCTCTACACCCCATCTGGGGGCTCAGGAGGCTGTTGGATGTGTGTGGGGGAGAGAAAATCAGTCTGGGACTACAGTGCTCCTTACTGCACGTGTTGCTGGGCTGAGGTTGGGACAGGAGGCTCTGGACACAGCTCTGAAAGGGTCCATGCCCAGGGCCACCACCTTTCCTGTCCTGCTCTCTCCAGGAGTGAGAGGTCTTGGTCCTTCCTCTCCAGCAAAGTGCCTCCCTGGAGCAACAGTCAGGGTGAGCTGAGGGCCTGCTCCTCAGGGACCATAGGGAATGCAGGGCAACTGAGGACAACTCAAAGCTGGATTTGCTCCTCTACCTTTGAGTCATGTCCTCCCCAACTTTGCTGCTCCCTCTGGGGCACTGTGACTCCCCCAAGGGCCTGTATCTCCATGATGTTGGATTGGGATGGGCAGGAGTGGGTGAGGGAGGGACACTTAAGAGTCCTGGGTTAGGTGTGTGTGGGTGGTGGGATGCTGCTGAAGTTTGGGAAGTGCCTTTCTTTTCTGCAGGACCAATGTGACCTTACCCAGTGACCCTGAGTCCCTCATCTACCCACTGAGTTGCCTGTTTCGCAGGTGTGGGAGGTCCTTGGGCCATGTTGGGTCCCTGCAGCAAAGGGGTGTTGTGTGGGTGTGCAGGGGAGAAGAGTGGATCTGCACCATGTCCACAGTGGGGGAGAGCCAGGGACCAGAGCTGCATCTGCTTGGTTGCTTTGGGAAGGGACTTTGTGCAAATGGCTCTGGTTTGCTTGGAGTGCCTTTGGGGTTTGTATTCCTATCTTTGCTCTTTGAGTTAAACTTTCCTTCTGGTCATTGAAAAAAAAAAAAAAAAAAAAAGACCTTTGTTGTTGTTGTTGCTGCTTTGTTGCTGTGTTTTAACTTTCAGCTGTTCATTGACGAAAATGCTCTGGCATCACCAGAGAGCTTTGGGGACACGGAGAGGTGACACCCTGCCATTCAGAGACCAAGTTACATAGACACAGTGAACACAATATAGTGAAAGCAGATGGCAACAAGGGAAAAAATTAAAGCGGTTTTGCTCACAGAAAGTGAGCATGCAAAAAAAAAGCAGAAGGGACTACCTCCTGCCTGTCCTTGCAGCTGCGGGCTTTGGGGAAGGATGGGAATGGGGACACTTATCTGGTAGTGATGGTGACCAGTGTGGGACAACCCTGGAGGGTTTCCATCCATTGAATGCTGTGGAGAGCATCTGTCTTTGCAGCTCTGGGCAGCAAGCTGCTGTGAACCAGGAGTGGGTTTGCTTTTGGCAGCTGCCTTTACGGATGAGTGACGATCCACGGAGACACACGTGGGAACTAAAATGAGAAGGTGGCCCTGGAGGGAGAGGACATGGTCTTCAGCCTCAAGCATGGGAGTGTCCTGCTGGAACAGCTCCCATGTCACCTCTTCCCTCTATCTCCCCAATGTGCCATCCAAAACCAAGGACAAGAAGAGAACTTCCTCTGCCCTGCTCTGCTTTGCACCCTACTTGGGAACCTGGAGCAACTGTAGAAGAGGGGGAGCCAGCTCAAGTGGTCTGAGATGATGCATAACCCTGTTAACAGTCCCATGCCTCAGAGCAGGGTCTCTGCCAGGCCATTAATAACTGGGTTCATGAGGAATTATACCTTGCATTTCATCCTCAGCAACAGAAATAGCTGTGCCCTGCTGAAGTCCAGCTGGGTGCTGTGGCCAATGCCAGCCCCTTTGGTGGCTCTGGCAGTCCCAGGCTTGTGTCTGGCTGGGTGGCCCGTGCATGGCTGGGTGTCCCTGAGTCTGGAGCTGGCACTGATCCCTTTGCGGTGTTGTCCTGCTCCCACTAGATGTCAGGAAGAGGCTGAGTGCAGGCAAGGAGGAAGGCACAGCTGAGGCGATGTGCAGCATCCAAGAACCTTGGCCATGCTTTTCTCACCCCTAGCCCCAAAAGCAGCCCTGGCCACGGCTTGGCTGCCCTGAACTATCCATCATCACAGAAGTCAAGGTGGGAACCAGTGCAGTGCCTCACTTGAGGCCACATCCTCCTTTCCAGGTGCACAGGGTCTGTCCTGGGAGATCCTTTCTCCACTCTGGCTGGCAAGGTCTTGTTCTCTTGATACTGGAGCAGGGGACTGGTCCATTTGGGGGTGTGTCCTCCTCCCTTCTCTGGCCACACTGCTGGTCATGGCCTCAGCTCAAACTTGGGACAAGAGGCAACTTTTTGTCCCAGCACGCAGCTGGGACATAATGGTGTCCCACGACCCCTTGCAAAAGCACACCTGTCATCTCACAGCCTCACTTGGATGACAGGTTGTGTCACTGAGCAGTTGGGATATGGATGGGGGCAGCTGGGAGGGGTCTGACTGCCACTCTCCCAGCCTTGCCTTAAATGGCTACCTGGGTGAGGGAACCCCAGCATCTCCACCATCAGGTGGGACTGTGAGGTGAAAGTTGGGCTTATTACTGGCTCCCACCAAACCATACCCTCCTGAGATGCTCCACTCTTCAAGGTCCATTTTGGACAGCTTTTGGGTGCAGCCTGCTACAGCCTGACTGTGAGGACACAGAGGACCCAGGGCAGCCAGGAGCAGCTCCTTCGCCAGCTGCAAGGGCTCCTACTTCACCTTGTCCTCTGTCATGAGCCTGGGGAGAGGCTGGATCTGGTCCTGCCTGGCATGTCTGGGGCTGTTTGGGGCACTTCCAGCCTCTCTGCCCCAGGCTCTGTGGAAGCATACATGGCACCTTCATCCCCAAATCAGCAGCCAGTGTCATGGAGTGATGAGTCCATTTCTGCATAGGCTCCTTGGTGCCACTCAGGGCTCAAGTGGAGGTGAGCCACCAGACCTGCAGCACTGGAGCTCCTGGCCATGTGCACCATCATGCTTCACTTTGTGCTGCTTGGATTTTTTTCCTCCCTGTATTTTTCCATCTCTGTGTGCGCTCCTACCCTGTGCATCCCAACAATAACTAGTACTGACTTCTGGCCTTTATGTAACAGGCCTCATCAGACCTTTTCAAAGGGGTGTCTGTAGCCTTCTCTGGATTATACAGGCAGGAACAGGGAGGCGTAGGAAGAGGCAATGTGTTGCCCAGAGTCACCCAACAAGATCTTTGGTTAAGGGACCACTCACCAAATGGGACCTTCTTCCATTGCATCCAGCCTCCACCTCTGGATGCTGGGCTGTATTCTGCACCTGGATTTTAGATCCCTGGAGAGGTGTAAACCAGAACTAGCAATGGCCTGGATCACCATCCCAAACTACATCCTCCAGCTCCTCTGACATTCTCTCCAACAGAACCATTTCCTCCCATCCCATTCAGCACTTTCAACTTGAGACATCAGTGACAACTTCCCTCACCTAATAGTCTGGGCAAGCAATTAGCTAAAGAGGCAAGTAATTAATACAGCAGGTGTCAGGCTGTACCCTTTCTTTCTTTAACAAATGGTGCATTTCCAAACTAATTAGACCAGCTGGTACTTGAGATAGTGGAGAATCAACATGAGATTGTTCGAGCTAAGATCTTCTCTAGCAAGGCCATGCTTGTGCTGGAAGAGAAGCACAGTACATGCTAAGGTTAATGAATGCGGGAATAAAAGGGAGGAAACCAGCACCTAATTTTTTTCCATTCTTCAGCAATACTAGTTAGTGCAGTGAAAGATGGATCATATTGTTTCTGCTTTAAAAAACCAGAAAACAAAAACAACAATGAAGACAGATGTGCCTTTTCTTTCAAGAAAACTCACCCATGTGATGTATTGAAAGACAGAAGATGGCAAGCAATGAAGAAAAGCAACTCAAAGCTGCTGTCGGAACAGTTGAAGTGGGACCTGCCCATCCCCCTGAAGAAACAGCCACATCACTTCCTCCAGCCAGGGAGGATGTGTCTGATGTGAAATCAGTCTCTCTGCTGAATGGAGCCGAGCAGGGTGATTGCAGACATGTTCTGAAGGTAACCTGGAGCAGAAATCAATCACAGCTGGACAAATGCTTTGCATCATCAGGTGAAGCTCTGTCAGAATGACCACAGATAGTTCACACCTTTAGTAAAGAGATTCACTGGGACAGGCTTTTCCTAAACGCTATATGAAACCTGTTTGGGCCCATTTCGCCAGTGATGCCATGAACCTGCAGCTGAGGAGCCCTGGGTTTCTGGCAGCATCATGGGGCTACCTCCCAGCCCTCCCACACAGGCTGCTCAAGGTTCCCTTTCACTCCCTGGAAGAGGAATTAATCCCCCCAGTGTGTTACTGTCCCAGTCCCACAACTGTGGCACACCTAAAACTGAGCATGGGTGGGGGGTGGTGGTGGGGGTTACACCACTCCATCCAGCCTCTGTCATGGCAGGGGCCAGGTGGGATCGTGTGCCTGGCTAGCACACTATTGCAGAGAGCCATCACTCCTGCTAATGGTTCTCTTGGCTGTCAGTCTTAATGAACACGTTAACTTCACTCCAGATGGGTAGGACTGCAAGAAGGAGGTGTTTGTTGCAGCTAATGGGAGGGATGGACGGGCACCACCCACCTGGTGGCATCTCCCTTGGCGTGGGACACCACCACTGAACCAAAGCAAACCTCATCAGAGCAAACCTTCACCAATGCTCCATTGGAGCATGTGGAGAGAGGGAGGTTATATAGGGTGCTATATCTATATATACACATATATTAATATACTAGCCCCTTGTCTCATTCTCTGCTCGTGGCCATGTCCATCCTGAGTGCCTGTTGGTGATTTGGGCTCTCCCTGCCCCATGTCCTCCCTGTTGGTGCCTGATTTCACAAAATCATCGCAGCTGATTAAACACCGAATAAATGGGAAACCTGTTAAAAGTGTGGAACTTATATAAATATAGCATTATTTTAAAAAATGTGACTTTTATCAAGGACAGCTCTCTTATCTGTGCTGTGTTTACCTTAATTGTTTCCCTCCATTAATTACAGTCTGAGATGGAGACTTGTGCAAACTGAAATAAATTAATTGAATTTGTTTAGAGTTTTGTGTGGCTGGCTTATGGGGATTGCAATTAAGCCAGTATATTTAGGGTATTAAATTACATTGCTTAGATCTGTTCTTCCCTTTTCAAGCACCAGGGATGTGAAAAGGCAGAAGTCAGTGACAATTAGAAGGTAAACAGACAGTGCAAGAAATGGGTATTTTAGCTCCTCTGTCTTGAGAATTTCACTCCCTGCAAGTCTTAAGGCTCATCCATTAATAAATGTAGCTTGGGTCTCTTCAATGAAAGATAAAGGGGAGATATTGGAGTGGAGATCAGGGTACAGCTCTGCCCTAGCAGTGGAAATGGTGATGTGGGTGGGAGTTTAGTCTGATTCTTCAGGAAAATTAGTCTACATGACTCAGCAGCCTTGCGTGCAGCATTCTTGCTGGTTCCCATTAGCAGCTGCCCAGTACCACCCACATTTGACACAGGGGAAGAGGCTTCCAGATTTATTGAGGTCCTGACAAAGTCTGGGAAAACAGGCAGTGGAATAATGAAGTGAATGACTAGAGAATTAAATGCATCTGCCAGAGGGGGGGTGGCAGGGGGGAAGGGGATGCTCAACCCTTATTAGACACTGGAGAATCCACAGCACAGTCTTTTCCAGATAGATATTTAAGTGGAAACCTGGCTTCACTGGTGCCGTCCCTGAACCAACCTGCTCTGGTCTTGTCACATACCAGACAGAGGATTTGGCTACATGGGAGTTTGCTGAGACTCTCTAGCCCCATGGAGAAGCACAGCAAAACTTCAGGAGGGATTTCAGCCCAAAGTAAGGAGAAAAACACAGGTTCCTCCCTATTTGGGGAAGAGGAAAAAAGAAAGCAAATATCCAAGTTTCAGTTTGTGGAGCTGCACTGCCCACCCAAGGTGACTCCTCAAGGATGATGCTTTCAGCACTAGCTCAGGTGATGAGGCTGGGCAGGAGGTGAGGAGAGTGCACCAGAGCTGTGGGGGTACACAGAGACCCAGAGAACCTCCTGTTCAGAGATGGGACAGGGTATAAAGCACTTGATTCCGCCTCTCCTGTCTTGTGGCTTACTTTTGAATCTACAGAGGGTTCAAAACTCACCTCTTGTCACTTCTCTGCAGATCCCTTTCTCTTCTCTATTACGCTGAGCCATCCTCTGTCCAGCAGCCTAGTTACTGGTTCTGTGTTTATGTTCCTAGGAGAAAAACTCCATCCCTCATGCTCCAGCATGAGCAGATTCTCAGGGGGAGCCCCTGTTGGCACTGCTGTGCAGAACAGCCCTACACCATCCTCACCTCTGGCACTGCTGGGAGAACAGAAGGGTGGCAGCCTCTTCCCCAGTCATAAATACAGGGTGGGCAGAGATGCCAGGGACAAGCAGCATCTGGCAGATGCGGTTTCCACAAGTGAACCTCTTCACCTGGCTGTTGCCTGTGCCCAGATGATATATGGAGTGGCTGGGCTGCAATAGGATTTCTACCCAGAATATTGGCTGGATGATAAAGGAGTCTGTCTGTGGTGATAATTGCACCATAAATAGCACTGGGTTCAGCAGTGACGAGTGAGGCATTAGAAAACCTCACCCCCTGGATTCCTCCCACTTCCTTCCATCTTCCTGACTGCTAACAAGCTGGAAGAATAGCTCATCAGTTTTTACCAGCCGCAAGAGGTTTATTACTCTCAGATGCAGCTGGGCACCCTCCTCCCCATAAATCTTATTAGTGAATAGGGAGAAAGAGGGAAAAAAAACCCCAGCTAAATTGGATGATTACTGAAAACCAGCAGGTAGGGCAGCATTGTGGCATGGCTGTCCTTCTTCATTCTCTCTGTCACAAGGACAGTGCTGTCCCACTGCCTCCTCCAGAATTCCCCTGGATCTTCTGGGTACTCTCAGGCATTTGGTATAACCATTTGCTTTAATCCACTGATGGAAACTGAAAACCTGACATCTAGCCCCAAACACTGAAAAATGAGGAGCTCAAACTGGGGAGTGCAGTAAAAATCAAGATTGGAAGGAAATGTAATGAATATGAATAGATTGGAAGCCCTCTCTGGTGGCTTACTTTTTAAGCCTGCAGAAAGCACGTGGACCCTTGTGTTTTTTTCTTCCAGGAGAAAAGCTGGGAAATGGACCTGACTCCAATAGCATATTAACCTGCTCTTGAACTCTGAAGGATACTGTGAAAACAAGGGGTTTTAACCTTAAACCCCCTTACTTTAGAGTTTCTCACATCAAACTCAAGTCCACCCGAGCTCTATCCTCTGGGCAGATATGGTGCATGGCCAACCACCAGGTACTTTGTGGAATGTGGTGTATATGGAAAAAGGAGCTAGGGCTTAATGAAAGCAGTGGGTCAGTGAATTGTTGCTGTGGATTTTCTTTTTCTTATATGCAGTGTTTTGCTGCAAATAGCTTTAAAAGGTGGACCATGTAGCACAAATCCTCTTTACAACCCCAGAGAGCTTACAAGATCCTGGTCAAAAATTAAATGTTGAGGAGTTAGGAATGACATACCCACATGCTGGGAAAATCCCATACTTGGTTGGTAGGTCTCAACTCAGACCAAGTAGTTATAACATCCTGTGGTGGACAGCCCCAAGCATTGGGAAATGTCCCGATGCTGAAAGACACACTCACTCTAACATGCTCCCAATGGGTTGGAAAAGTAGTTTATATCAAAGAGATTGGATTTGTCCTGTCCCCCTTTGTGTCTACCTCTGGGAAATAGCTTAAGCTGTCCTCAGCCCTCTGTCCAGGCTTTGTCTCAAGGTCACAGCCCCCTTGCTAGTGCCCTGGGCTGCACATTCTACAGTGTGGAAATGCAGCGGATGGTGCGGCTGGAACACATTCCTGCAGCAAGGGATGCAGGTGGTGTCAGTGGGCTGATGTAAACACCCGGCTTCAGCTGCTATGTGCTGTCAGAGCTTTTAAGCAGCAGGATGAAAATCGACACTGGCAGAGCATCCTCTGCTGTCAGTCGCCTCCAGTGCTACAGGGCACAGCGCTGTTGCTTGCAGGCTGTCTTGGAGCAGAGACCCATAGGCATCCTTCAGGGGTTAGGTACTGGTCTGTCTCCATGACCACTCCTGACATCACTAAGAGAGTCTGACATCACTGCTGTTTTTCTAGGAGGACAATTAAATTTTTTTTAGAATTTTGAGTGGCCCAGAAGTGAAAAGGGAAAATGATTCTCCTGCCTGGACACTTTATAAAGCTTCCACAAATAACTGCAGCTGGAAGAAGTCAAGTTTTATTCTGAGATGGCAAACAAGATGCTTAGAAAGCAATTTTAAAAAGCATTGAGTAGAGCTGGGAGGAAATCCATCCCCAGTGCCCATGCTGCAGCAGGACCCTTCACTATGCATGGGTGGACAGTGCTGGGGCTCATGCTGGCACACAAGAAGATCAGCTCTCTCCTTTCTGCAGGGAGTGCTATGAAAGCTGTTAAGCAGGCAGGAGCTTTTTAGCTCCTCTACAAATCCATAAGCTCCTCCAAACCTTCCTCTTCTGCACATGCAACAAATCCAAATATAAAGCATGAATTCCTCCCCCCCCCCCCCTTTCTTTTTTTAACCATTCAAGTATGTTTGAAGCAAAACTGTTTACCCCATTTAAGCTTTGGATTTGCAAGTTTAAAGCTTTCACAGTTCCAGGTGCATCCAAAAAGATAAGGGAGCTAGGCGGTGCACTGCTGTACTTTAAAAAATGAGTAAATAGAGCCAAGATTAATTCAAAACTACTTCTTAATACTCAGTATTTCTCCATTATCTACTGCTATTATTGTATTGACCTTGCCTAAGCTGACATGGGACAGCACAAAACCCTTAAAACAACAACGGCAATAACCATTTTTGACTCTGTTTTCCTCTTGGTTATTCTTTCTTCTCTCTATATCTCTGATATTTGTTGACCGAAGTGAGACAGTGATTTTGCAGCCTCATGAGTGGGAGGTGCCCATTTATGAACACCACAGCAGAGTGGGGAGAGCAGGAGGGAGGCAGTTTGGGGAGGTGCAACAACCATCTGAAAACACCAAGGACCCCAAAAGCTTGGAACAGGGAGGACGTGACTGGGCAGAATGTTCACCAGCACCAGCGCTCCTCCTCTGCTGATACCAAAATCAGTGGCACTGCCAGCATGGCATGGGGTGTGCCGAAGCACCAGATTCCCTTTGGAGGCTGTCACTGGGAATCCTGGCAGGAGATGCAAAGCCTGACTTCATAAACCAGATGCCATTATATACTTGGCTGGACACAGGGGGAGGAAAAGAAGCAACCCAGGCTTTATAATGAGACTGTAGAAACAGCCTGGGAGTTGATGGATCTGTGCTTTGCATGACTCAGTGGAAAGAGGTGAGTCAGGGCTTTGCAGAAGAGGCTTTTGGAGAGGGAGGCTGGGGCTGAGATGAGATTAATCAAGTAGCAAGAGCTGGCCAGATGTATTTATTCTTGGCTATTCTATTAGGATGGAGATTACAGTTCATGGTTCTTCAAAACAAGCTTTGAGGCAATAGGCCAGGTTGTAATGACAGGTCCCCTGCTTACTCAGCAGCTCTGCTTCATTCAGCACATCTGACATGGGTGGATTTATATGAAGATGGATGCCCTGGGTCTGGAGAAGCAGGACACCCTAGTGAGAGCCACACTGACCCCCGCTCAGTGAAAAACTTCCTCTTCCAAGCTCTGTGCCCTGCTTCTGCCAGCCTTTTCTCTGGCTCTGCTTGTGCCAGATGAACAGGCAGCTCTTCCTCCTCCTGCCTGCTTGAGGCTGGATAAAGAAGACCTGTCCACAAGAGGGTGATGAGGTGGGGAGCTGGCACACAGCATTGTGCCACCAGCATCCTGGATCATTGGCAAGGACACAAGGCTGGTGCACCCACAGGCCTTCTCTTGGGTGGGAGCAGCAAATACAACCAATTCTTGGAGAAAATAAATAAATAAAACCAGGTGCGTGAGATATTTCTGTAGCTGCAACAAATGAAATCCATGTTTTGGAGCTGAAATGAGCTGTCAGTATTTGTCTCTGGGAGTTAAAGCTTTATGGAAACGGTAGCAGGATTTTAGTCCAGGTCAGGAAAACCATCCATTCATAAATTTACTTGGTTTCTTGCTTTTATTTTTGAAAGTCATTCACTGCATTTTATTTTGTCAGCTTTCTCTCTCAAAAGCTCAATACCATCCATAGCACTGGCTACTGCTGAGCTCTGGCTTTCAGTCAAATCCTCTTGCCTTCAGGGAGATGGAAATTAATCAGTGAAGAATATTAAAAAATATGAAAGCTGCAATGATTTAACATTTCCCACAAAGGTCAGAGTCCTCTGGCAGCTCCACAGTAACACTGAGCTGAAGGTGGCACAGGGAGATTACATGTTTCAGAGATAAGATCTCATTCTTCTGCTTTCTGCAGGAAATGTTTTATTATGTGATGGAAAAGATCTTGCTGCTGAGCAGGTTCAGGCTGGCCAGGCTTCTGAGCTTGTGCTAGACTGAGCTTAAGTTTTTCCCAGTGCTCACAAGGAGTCTGAGCTGTCTCAGCCCTGGGTTTGCAGGTGTAGGTTTGCAGGAGCAGGAGGTCCTCCTGCATCACATTCCTTCTTTAGTGCCTTTGCCCAGTCTGCAAGTCTCCAGAGTTTTGTTGGGAATGGGGTAATGCATTTGGGTCACCCCAGGGATGCTCCAGAGCTTGCCACTGAGATTTTTGGGATCCTTCAACTGACTGAGTATAACTATTACCTCCAGCTGCGTGAGGCTGAGGGTTTCATTCCATCCCTGTCAGTTTTTAACCCAGATTCAGCCATGGGTTCAGGTCTTGATTTGGCACCTTTCCTCCCTTTCCAAAGATCAGCGGTGTTGGGATACAAGGAGGGCTCTTGTGACTCATTGTTGAAGGGAGGGTGCAAGACACAGCCCAGCATGTGAGAGTAGGTGTACCTATTGACCACAGAAGAGTGGTAAAAATATAAAACCTAAAGCATACTCACATCTCCATTATTATTCTCTGTACAGGTCCTTCTCCTATTTCTGTGGCAGCAAAGAGAATTTTAAATATTCCCCAGGTGGAGATTAAGTTTCTGTTTTGGTGTTTAGTTTTCTAAGCAATCTTAACGAGTCACTTCTCACTGAGTCCAGGACTTCTGCCTCTGTATAGGAAAGATGATGACACTTAAACTTTCATTTCTACACCTATTAATATGAAGTAGCGGATAATGTTTAAGCACCAGTGTCAGCTGAGAGACTTTCCTAAATGAGACCAGTAAACAATTCTTGTTTCTGTTCTAATAGCAAACCTGGTTAAAAATCTAACTTTTATTTTGAGCATCACTGGCAGGGATGAAAAGACAGAGACACAGTAGTTCAGTCCAGACAGACTGCTCAAGACTTTTTTGTATTTAAGTTTGAACAAGAGTTCATAAAACCCCACAACAATTAGCATCAGCGAGGGAAAGAGAGGCGCAGAAAGGACTTTGAATGATGCCAAGCTGCAGCAAGACAGAGCCCACTGAATGGAAATCCAAGGAACCAGGACATTTTGGAGATTGCTGTGAGCCATGACATTTTGCATTCCAATTATTTTTCTCAAGTGCGTAGTTAACTGACAGTAGTTGGTCCCCATCAAATTTCTTGACAAGCAATTTATTGTTAAAAAGGATGAAAATCAGCAGGTACTAATTCTATCACAATGTCCTTCCTTTCCCATCTCAAATCCTCCCGTTTTCTTCATTTGCTCCTCTTAATAAAATTTTGTATATTGCTACTGCACCTGGTTGCACGCCACGGTTATGAATTTAATGTGCAAAGTCAAATGTAAACAGGGTTAAAAAAAATAGCAATTATAAAACACTTGAAAGCATTCTCCCTCCCCCACTTTGTTTGCAGACTCTTCATCCTGCCTGTGTTGCACATCCATTTATTGCAGCTAAAAATTAGTATTAATTTCTATGATAAATGGCAGGAGAAAATGGCAAATGTTTGCCTTTTTTCAAGGGGAATGGGAGAATGAGTGAAAGCAGACATTAAACTAAATAAAAACAAGTCAGGTGAAGTTTTCTCTCCTTAGAAACAAGGACAAAAATTTCTTTAAAATTCTATGACTTCAGAAATACAAAACCCCACACGTAAGTGTTTTTACCTGAATAAAATTTGGCTGTCAGCCTGCACTCCTTGGTGATATGCTTCTGTGCTGTTGTGGTCTGGATTTTTTTTTTATTCTGAGGCCTTTCAGGATCAGCAGAGATGTTTAATTATCCATCACATTTAGAGCAATATCACTTTTGGTGGCTAAAAGCATCGGGAGCATCATTACCTTGGGATCAGAGTTTAAAGTATATGTTAGGTCAGCATCTGGGGATAAAGCCAGGTTTTCCATGGAGTGCTCAGATCCTCCTTAGTGCAGCTAAACAATGGTTACTGAAATATTGTGCATTGGTGGCAACATCTGTCATCAGACCATCACAGCCTGTGAGGGTAACTCAAGTTGTTTGACCCACTGACCTCCCTGGGGGAATGGTTGTTTCCAAACATGACTCGCTCTCTTCTTCAGTTACGCAGTGAGGAATATCTTGCTGTCAGGAGAAGAGAGAGATTTAGAAACATCACAATTAGGTAGAACTGGGGGGGCATTAAGGAAAATCTGGAGCTATCTTTGGGCTGCACAATTAACAGGGGTGCTGCTCAGTGGATGAAGACATTTCACCTTCAAAGCAGGGTGTAGCAGAAGGGGGATTCACCATAGGTGCTTACACCAGCCAAAGCACCCTGCAGAGCCTGCCCAGCACATGAGGTGCTGGTATTTTGGGTTCTGGGGAGCTGCATTTCAAAGCCTTCTAAGAGAAGCAGAAATTGCTTCAGGCTTGTTTTTGGAATACAGGTAAGTGACAGCAAGTCAAAAGTTTTGGCTGGCAGGAGGAACAGTTTTGCTTAAAGGTACCTGGTGGCTGCTGCCAGCCCAGCACTGCAGGAAGCAGATGCAGCATCCCCACAGGGTACTCAGGTTGCAGCTCCCACCTGGCCACCACCTCCCTCACCTTAGCACATGGTCACTGGCCACCACAGCAGAGTCACTGCTGATTTGCAGGAAAGCAAGGAGCTGGCTTAGCCTGGCCAGCAGCTGCTGAAAGGCACAGCATAGCCACAGTGCCGTTTCATTTTCTAATTTGTCTGAAATCTCAGCAGGCTGGCACCTTTTAATTTGCTGTTTGTTGCCGTGCTCCTGGAAGTCCAGCTGATCGCTCTGTTGGTGCCAGCAGATCAATCTCATAGCAACATACATTTTTATTCCTGTCTTGAACATCTGCACTTACCTGCTGAGCTGAGCAAGATTGCTCTCACTTGGGTGTGCTGCTCTCGCGTGCTGCCAGACACACCCTCAGCCCAGGGCAGGGCTGGAAGAGAGATGAGCCTGGCCCAACAATTGGGATTTTCTGTATGTGGTGGTACTAGTGAGAGAACAGCAAGGGAGGAGCACACAAGTCCATAGAGCTATTTTCAGTGTCATTAATTTTATAGTTGTATTAAATTGAGTTTGGCTGGCCAGGATATGGTGGGAGAAGAACACAGCATGGACTTGCACAGAGCAGCCAAGGAAGGCCACATTGCAGCCCAGCCTGCAGAGAACTCTCAGCCCAGGAGAACTTTTGGGACTTCCAAATTTAAAGATGTGGAAAATCCATTTCCTTGGGGGCATTTGCATTTTGCACATCTTGTGAAAGGAACTTACCTGCTGTATTCCAGCTCCACCATTGTCCGGCAGGACACTGCAAACACATTGTCCTTCTCCTTTCCACTGCTCAAGCTTCCTA
Organism: Ceryle rudis; assembly: GCA_033439905.1. Lineage (NCBI taxonomy): Eukaryota > Metazoa > Chordata > Aves > Coraciiformes > Cerylidae > Ceryle > Ceryle rudis. The sequence goes on along the minus strand of JAAGNO010028655.1, from coordinate 97,563 downwards.
CTGGGCTGATGGAGCACCTATCTCATCCCACTCTGTCCTCCAGGAGCAGGACCTCCTCCAGCTGTACGCATTTGTGATGTTTGTTGGCAACTCTGTAGGACACAAAATGAATTTTGCATGTAAGGTGTCATCTGGCCTTCATGGAACTTTCCTTCAAGGGGAAGGAAGTGATCCACTGCAGCCCATCCCCCTGACACAAAGGGGTTTGAATGCTATATGGAGTGGTGTGAGGTGGGCAGGGAACAGTCCCTGCTCATCCCCTTCCTTTTCTCAGGGTCCACACTGTCTTCAAAGCATATTACTAATCTAGTAAAGCTTTGCTTTTTTATCTTAAGAAGTGTTAGGGAGGAAATATCCTGGAAACCCAAGATATAATTCTTATAAAGGAAGAATACTTAATTTAGTTCTTTTTTTTTTATAAAAAAAAAGAACCCGCAACCCATCATTATTTCCTCAACACCAGAATTTTCTGAAAGCACTCCAAGTTCTGTTTTGTGAGCACTATGGAACAAAATAATTGTGCAATTAGTAATGCATCTCACACTTTGTGAAATGAAAGATTTTTTTACTTTCAACAAGTACAAAATGTAACATCTTGCTTTTCCGTGGCGGGAAAGCACTGACCATTTCTCCTTCCCCCTCCTCCCCATTTTAAGGGCATTGCAGTATGCAATTAATAAAGGTAATAATAAATATCCTCCACAAAGAAGGAAGAGAGAAGTGAATGGCACAGGCACAATGGGGATGGCTTGGGATTGCCAGACTGCCAGTAGCTTCCAAATATTAATTATAGCTCTCTGAGGAGGACCTGTGTCCTTTCCATCCCTTTCCAATGCTCTGTTCTCAGGCACTGGAAAAGTGGGGCCATTTGCCCAGGGCTGACCAGCAGATCCATGGCCAAGTCAGGATGGAAGCACAGCTGTTGCCAGTACAGGGCTTGTGCATGCAGCCACGAGCTCCAGATTACACAAGAATGCTGCTGTTAATTCAGCAACCAGAGCAATGAAGCTTCAGTGTCCCGCACTCAGTGCTCACAAGTGACCAGCCCATGCACATTAACAAATGTCCCCTCAGTGTTGGTCTGGCCCGTGGGAAAGGCTCTGCCATAACTTGCCTGTCTTGTATTTGGTGAGACAAACAAAACTGTTGCCTGAGCAATAGCATCCTCCTGCCTTGGTGGGTACTGCTGGATAAACAGCTTTCACCATCTCCTCAGCCTGTGGCACACTGAGCCTGTGCTGTGATGGGAAGCACTATCAAACCTTTTCGCATTTCAAAAATTATTCTTCTCAGTGGTCTGTCTCTCCCTCCCTACTGCTCAGCTCTGATGGGCTGGGATAGGGAGGGGTACAGCTGGGGACATAACTGCATAGAGCAACTGGACATGTGGGAGATGGGAGCATCACCTGGCAGAACTCTGCCCTGACAGAAGCACACTGCCACTGCTGCCCAAACCCTATAGAGCGATGAGGTTTTAGGATGGACTGAAGCAGTGGGGGGACCAGAGGCACTGCAAACACTGGTGGGCAGAAGAACAGGACAAGGCAGGAGCAGAGCATTGGTGGGGATGAGCTGCACCACCATGGAGAGCTGTAAGGTCCCCACACAGAGTCCATGCCAAGGGATTTACTCGAACTGTGGTGCAGGGGAAGGATATCCAAATATGGGGCCTATTTGGCTCAGCCCTTGGTCACCCCTGGTACAACCTCAGACATATATCATTGACATTTAGCTGCAAATCAGCACTGTGAAAGAGAGTTGACTTAATTATACATATTTAAATTGCTTTGTAAACCACACCATACCTGGCTCAGCTGTGAGAAGGGCAGTGGGGATTTCATTCTGGAGCTGCATCTCTGTCTTGTAGATTCCTGGGGCATCTCTGAAGCCATCCCTCATCCCTCTCCCGTGCCTGGCAGCTCAGCTGGCTGTTTCCATGGCACACCAGCAGTGTTTCAGAAGCATGGCAGTGAAGGCAGCCTGGCAGGGATGTAAGTTGGGACTTTTTGGTACATGCTAACGAGATGGTGCCTGGCAGAAAATGAAGCTAGCAGGGGTGGGCAAGCAGGAACTGAGAGCAGCTTATCACTTCTCCACAGAAAGGGACTCTCACAGAGATGGTGGCTGCTAAGTAAATAAAGCAAACATCAAACACCTCAATTTCCCACAATCCCTGGCCTGTGGGCCTGCCCAGGGCTGCTAGCTGCATTTCACCCCCAGCAGCTGTTTAGCAGAGTGGCTGTCTTGGAAATTAAATGCTACTGTAGTCACAGAACTGGTGTTCTAGGAGCTGGAGTGGAGACTTTTGTGTGATAAAAAGGCCCACAATCTATTTTTCCCTGATAAGGAAAAGCTTGTGCTAAGAGAGTGTTGGAGGATGAGACCTGAGGTGCTTGGACTGCTCACCTGGGTCTGAAGCCAAAGACAATGACAGTATAGGACATGGTGCAACTGGTACCGAGCACCCCTGAGGACTGACAAGTAACTGTTGAAATCACACAGTCAGAACAAAAGCTTTCCCTTAATTGGTCTTTTGTAGTATAGAAAGGGCCCAGAAAAACCAATAACAGAGACCAAGCAAGCAGAGACCCTTTTGGCTTGGTCCTGCTTGGGTGAGCAGCTGCTGCATGACAGTATTTTCTGGCGAGCACTGGGAATGGGGGTCATAAATAGGGTGTGAGAGCTGGGGTTAGATGGAGAAGGGAGAGTACATTGTGCTGCCCTATGTGGGCTCCTCTCCCAGGCTCAATCCCCAGTGCAGAGTTGATAGTTAGGACAGCATCTAATTGATTTGCAGAAGGTTTGTGTGAATCTGGGCTGCAGGGCAGCCGTGTTCTCCTCTCTTTTTGTAATGGCTCAAAGATCCCACTGGAGACAAGCTGTCCTCTCACCCCCTTAACAGACACACATGCACAGCACTTTGCTTCTGTGAGCATGCGGAGCAGGGCTGGTGTCAGCAAAAATAGCCTGTCCTCATTGACCTTAGTGTTACCAGAGGCCAACAGAATAATAATAAAAAAAAATCTTCCCTAAAGAACACAAGGCACAAATATTGCTTGAATCTTAGGGATAAATCAGAATCCTAAATCAGAATCCTAAACATGAATGGACACTAGGTGGCAAGAGGAGAACTAGAGATCTGTCAGGAAACACCATGGGCAAGCCAGGTGAACTGCTATCTGCCCCTGTGCCCCCATCCCACCAGGCACCATCCAGGAGACCTCTCCTTTTGACACTGAAGCATAGCCTACCCCAGTGAGATCAATTGTCCAGGCAGGGAAAAACATAACAGGAAAGACAGAGATGGACAAAATGGTCACAGGAATTATATAAAGACGGACGTCTGGATCAACAACCCCCAAATACAAGTCTTCTTGTATCATTTCTGTGCTCCATGGAGACAAACAGGCAGTAATGCCCTTCACAGGGCTACTGACCATTGCCCATGGAGGCTGATCAGCTTTCCCTCTTGGAGGGAAAGAGGCAATGATGTCACAGTTACCTATCTAGAACCTGCTTTAAGCTCTCTTTTTTAATTGCTCTGCATCATTTTGGGTTCCTCAGCACACCCAGAGCAAATTCCTCATGTCCTATCTGCTACACTGTCTATTTTTAGCTTACAACTCATCTCACCTGGCTCTCATTCTGGGCAAAAGTTAAACTGCATCACACAGTCTCCTGCCTTAGTCTTGTTTTCTAGCAAAGTTCTGTTGGCTCTACAGATTGTGTTTCAGGCCTGATGTGAAGCTTCACTGCAACCCAGCAAAACCGGTAGTCCCTGGTTGGCTATTCCTTTTCTGGAAAGGCTACTTCCAGTGGTGTTATTACTTCAGCAGACTGAGAATTTTCATGCTAATGAGTTCCAGTCCCTTATCAATTCCTCACTGCTTATGTGTCATCTGTCTGTCCACAAAATCAGTGATTTCTCTTATAAGATCTCCATTCACCGTCTCTTGCCATCCTGGAGGGACCAAATAGTAAAGGAGTGAAATGAAAACTAAAAAGGAAGATTTTAGCCCCAGATTAAGAGATATCAGAGTCTAAGACATAAAACCAATAGAGTTACTTTGTGACTTTCTGCTACTTTATGCACTTTCAAGACGAGCTGTAAGGGAATGGGAATGAAATTCTTCATCTGTTATACAAATGACCAGGAATACCAGGTGACTGAGTGACCAGAAAACCTGATGAAGGTTTCAGAAGCAGCTAAAAGGACCAAGATACATTGAGAGGTTCCTATCTGATTACAGGAAAGTTGAACACCTGATTAGTACACGTCCTTCCCATTGGTCAAGCTTCAGCAGTAGTAAAATCCCATCTATAAGAAAAACCAAACTCTTTCTCTAGGAAAACAATAGGAGTGGTTATCCCACAAGTGGTTGTTATCAGTAGGTAGTGAGGAGAATTAATTTATCCTGGTGATAAAGTTATCTCTATGATGCTTTCCTATAAGGTCTACAGAGGAGCAGCCAACCTGGTCTCTGTGCCCTTGCTTAATGTCCACCTGCTTGCTGTTCTCCAGAATGTTTTGCCTTTTGAGATAAGCAGCAACAACACAAATCATCACAGAACTGTACTTAGAGGGTAAATACTATTCTCTGAAGGTAAATATTATTGTTTAAGTGTTTCTGTGTAATGCTGTGCTGCTCAGTTGGACTCACCTCCATCCCATTTCCCTCCCTGTACCCTCACCTCCAGAGCAAGGTGGACTTATCAGTATCCTTCTAATGGTGTTCATTCTCTCCTCAGTTTCTGGAAGAAGGTTGAAAAATAGAGGGTCATATTTTGGCTTTCAGTCTCTTTAAGTCTTGATGATCCCGTTTCTTTCCTTCCCCTGCCTCCTATCCTATCCCCACATGCCACCATCCTTTGAAGAGCCACACTTATTAAAGACATAAGGGGATTTGCCACATGTCACTTTCAAAGGTCTGGGGGCAGGAAGCTTTAATTGGCAGCTTTTTCACACAGGGTGTTAAAATTTATTAAAGTCAGTTTCTCCAATTTCCCTTTGATGAGATGACAACTGTATGTATGAGATAACATTAGTTCAATTGGTGAGAAACTCACGGGGGGGGGGCTAAGTAAGCAGACTAAGAGAAAAAAAAAAAAACAAACCCCAAACCTGTGCTAGATCGCAGGTCTTAATGACTTACTTTGCAACTTAAAGGTAAGAAACTGGGGTCCTTCTTCAAACAGTACAGCATGGCCATTGATCTCTTTAAAGGGCTTTTCTCAGGAAATGGGGCAGGAGGTGGACTTCTGAGGTTGACTGATTTTCAAGACACTTTTGACATTTCAGCTACTGTTTCTCCAGGAGCATGGCTACCCCTGTGAAAACAAAGGTGGGATGAAGAACCACTTGGGGTTCACCTGGCATCTGATCTATGCATTCAGAACTGATCGATGCATATCCTGATCTTAATGCATTCAGGAAATGCATGAAATGCAACTGCTTGTGCTCTCTTCTACTCAGGTGTGAACTACTCATCCTGTGCTCCAGCAATCCCTGCCAGCACTGAGATGTCAGAGGGAACCATGGGGTGAAGCCTCAAATTTACTAGCCCTTGCATTATGAGGTTGTGACCCAGTGCACAACCAGCCTGTGACTGTGCATCACCAGCTGGAGGTGAGACTACACAAGTCCAGGTGAACAGAAAACCCATTCCAAATCAGGACACCCTGAAAGGATTGAAGGCATTGAGGAAAAAAAAAAACCTAACAAAAAACCCCAGCAAAACAACAACAACAAAACCAAACAACAAAACAAACAAACAAAACCAAAAAACAACACCACCACAACAACACTGTGAAAAAAGCCTGAACTTTTTCCCTTGGTCACCGTGGCTGCTCTTCTATATTGGTTTCATTTCCCCCTCCTCCTTTCACTCGCTGTTACCTTCACACTGGATTTGTTGCCCTACTTTTGTCCAGTCTTCTCCTAGAGATAAGATAAATGCTATTTTAAATTAACAAGGCTTGATTGCTGAAAGCAATAGGAGGCAGATCATTTAGAGACAGCAAATTAATTGAAACCTAAATGTACATAGTCAGTGGATTGCTGGGAGAGCAATTATCCCAATCGTTTGGCCCTTACCACACAAGACAGTGTCTGCAACACCGCAGCTGGGCTGTGCTGAATGGTGCGAGCAGGACAAGCTCACATTGCTGTCATCTTTTCTGAATTTCCTCTCTCAGCTGCTTTTATCCCACTTATCTTGCAAAAGAAAGTTCTCCATGGCTACAACTGTAAATTAGAGCCAGAGAATGTGTCCTGGGACTTTTGCACTGATAAGACCCAATGTTGGTTTCTAAACAAGTGGTCAGATGTGATGAGATCTTCCTCCTCACTCCTCCTTTGGGAGGGCTTTTGCTGCCATGTGAAAAATGGGATCAATGTAATATTCACCATCCATCTGAATCTCCTGCCCCTTTGCAGTGTTTATCAGGATAACTGTTTATGGACACACAGTGAGATCTGGGACCCTGGGAATTATTTTTTCCTTAAAATATGTTTACACATGACAAATAGTAGAGGGGAGGAGGGCAAAACAATCATCCAGTGAAAGAAATATCCCATCATAAGAAAGATCTTCCGTGGCTTTTAAAGCCCAACTGCTCTTGGCCTTGCTGTTGCCCAGCAGTTACTGATCACCAAGGGAGCCACTGTGGTTTCTGGACCACCAGGTCCCTTGTGATCTAAGGCTTGCCCCCTCTCATCACCCAGGGGTAACTTGCGCTTTGGGCTTCTCCTCTCCTCATTGACAGTGACAAAGACTTCTCAGGGCTTCATGACTATGGTGAGGGGTGCATTTGGGATGTGCAGCAGCTGGACTCCAGGTAAGTTGGATCTGAGCAGTGAGGAGACACCAACTCATTCCATGGGGTCATCTCTGGCCTCACTGCCATCATTCCACAGGTCTTCAGAAGCACCTGAATAAAAACCTGCTGCTCCATAATTTACATATCAGGGCACTGTAGGGAACAACCCACTCTTTAAGATGCAATCCAACTAGAAGTGGTAAAAAGCAGTAATTATGAGCCAGTCTCTACTGGAGAGATGATAAACCCACCAAACAAAATCATGTTTTCCCTGCTGCACCTCACTGTCTCTGAGCCAACTGGCACAAAAATGCTGCTTTTATATTCCTGTACAAATTATGCTTTTAAGCCTTCCCTCCCTGCCTCCTTGCCAAGCGTAGGAGGATCCCCACGTGTTGGCTCAGTAGTATTTCTGAGGCGGGCTGTTCTCAGCCCAGTGCCTCTCAAAGCCAGTAAACCTGGTGCTCGTATGAATTTTGTCTCACCTTCAAAAGATAGTGACAACAGGGGCCAGAGCAATGGCCCAGTTACATAGCTGGCATCTCCGAAGGGAGCCAGCATGTTCACAGGGAGCAGCTGAAGCTTATTAAATCAGAGAACTAACACCTACAGAGCGTCACAGCACTTTCCACTTCCTTTCAGCTTGCTCAGTGCTGCACTCCCAGCCTTGTACACCACCTGGCTGGGAACGAGCTCCATCACAGCTCATTACAAGGTACTCGTTATGCACCAGCATCTGTCTTATCATCCTTCCCTTTCTCATTTTCTCCTGTCTACCAGCTCATTTGGCCTCTTCTCCATCTTGCTTTCCTGCTTGCTTAAATGTCAGGACAAAAAACTTTTTGAAGACAATTTGGGGCTAGCTAGCCCAGGGAGGGGAGATCCCTCTTGCCCTTGGAAAGTCTGTGGCCCAGTAACCTCATGAGCAGGATTACAAATGCCTGTGACATTGCAGAGAAGGCATTTCATAGATAGAGGCTGTTTAGGTGACAGTGACAACCACACTGCTGGTAGGCAGGAACATACATGATGCTAGAAAGGATTTCCTGTGCTACTGAATTCCCAGTTATTCCATTTTCAGGTCAGCTTTCTCAGTGGTGGCTAGCCGGGATCACACATAACATTTTTGATATCACAAAAGGTTTCTCCCAGCTGGAACTCTCTTGCTGTCACCCTTCTTTTTTTTTAAATGACTATAGCATGTTGTCCCATTGGTGGCAAACATCCATGCAGCAATCTGCAGGTGTACCCAGATCTTCATCTGGTCCTTCCAGCAGTAGGTAGCCTTGCAGTCAGCCCCTCAGTCATGATGTGGAGCCACTGCCTTTCATCCTGTCTTTCTGTCCCCCAAATCTGACATACTTCAATCCTTCAGGTGAATTAACAGTGGCTGCAAGATAAGTCCACTAGAGAAACTATATATACACCTTTCCTTCCACCCAGTTATGCTTTGCAGTACAACTCATCTTCTCTTTAGGTGTCTCACTTTGACAACTCTTCTTTTATAGTCTTCGTTTTAGCTGATGAGCTCCCCCACAAAATCAAATGTTTGTGTGAGGCTCATTTACATTAAACCTACCACATCTCCCTCACTTAGAGCCACAAACTTCTTCAGGAAAAAAAAACAGACAAACAAAACAAATCACAGCAGTCTGTCACATTCTGTCTTCAGGGAGGCACACAGGGCTTTGCCTCTTGTTTGCAGGCTGCTGCAACCTGCAACTGCACGAGTTGGGTTCTTCCTCCCTGGTTTGCAGATAGACTATTTTTGCCCTTCCTGGTACATATCACTATCTGAAGCACTATAGTCACCCAAAGGTATTTCCTGGCCTGCAGAGTAGTTACTTTCTCTCACTCGAGGGCATGCATTTCTGAGTTTTGTCTCTGCTCAGTGCATAGAAAAATCTCCCTTGCCATGCCCTGATTCCCTTTAATGTTAATGTCATTCCTCCTCCTCCATCGCCCTGCACCCCCACCCCCTCTTTGCACCAGTCTCCTATGAAGCCCCAGGGACATTATTCAGCGATTTTCAGGATCTCTCTTGAACCCTTTTTATCTCCCTCCCATTATTCCTGCAGAGCAGTCTTCTGTCTCTGTAAGCAGCTAAAGAACTTCTTGCTATCAAAGGGATTAACCATTAGTCCCACAGACCAGGATAAGGAAGCTTGGAGACCAGCTCAACAGCCAGAAGGAGGAAGGCACTGACAGTTTCACCTCCTACCTGGGATATTAAAAGCAAGCAAGTGCCTTTACTCCCATCTCCTCCATAGGACCAAGAGAGTGCAGACAGTTATTTATTGCAGAAGCCTTCCTGCATCACAAAAGCAAACTGCCTACCTCCACCCTTCCTAAATACCAGTCATCCCTCCTGGCCTAGACCAGCTCTCCCAGCAAAAGCTTTCCTGCCCTCCCAGCACAGCTTTATTGCTCCTAGTAATCAACCTATTCCTCACAGTCTGGCCCAACTGTGCTGGGGTGAGGTTAACCCTTTCTCCACCAATCTCCAGACACAGATGTTTACACCACACTGTGTAGCATACATTTGGTCGTCTATGTGGCATCAGAGGACACTGGGAACACCAGGGATGAAACCCCTGTGCTGGAAAGCTCTCCCTGTGCACCATGGAGAGAAGTAGTGCTACTGTCATGAGTTCCTAACTAATTATAGGACCTAGCACACTGGATTAGAGCATTTACCACAAAGCTACACATCTGGGCTCTGCTTGTCTTAAGTCTGAAAGTATCTTTCTGAATTAATGTTTCAGTCCCTTTGAGAAACACAACAGAAAGACAATGAGGCCAAATTGGAGTTTCTCTTGCCTTACTTCATCAAATCACAGGCTATTCCCTTCCTCCATGACGTGGCACAAAGTTGTGGCATCACAAAAACCTTTTAAAAAGTATGAGGGGTTCAGCATGGCCATGCCCCTGTATTTCTGGAAATACTGAGTGCTGAGCTCTGTGGAACTGTTGGGACAGACTTGTTGGGATCACCTGACTGCAGAAGAGGCTAGCCCTCTGGGACCCAGAAGACCAGACAGTGACCTGCTGCCTGGGATTCTTGTGTAACTCTGATCCCATGGGAATAGTTCTATGCCTCAGTTTCCCCTTCTCAGAATGGGACTTTACAGCTCTCCCTGTGTTGATTATTGTGAAAGAGGAACCAGGAGTCACTGTTCAGGCTCTCTTAGTGCTTTCTGGATAATCAGCAAATCACTAAAAAGATGGCATACGGTCTGTGAGGGGTGGGCAGATTTCCCTTACACCAGAGCAAAATACTTCTTCAGATGAAACCTAAGAGCTGATGACACTGCGGTCATGTTGCTGTGTCAGGATCCTGTCAAAATATATTGCAGCATAGATGGAGATATCTGTCATCTTGCTGAATACTGCCAGATGTCTGGTGGGGTCTCAGAGAGGGTTGTTAGAGCCTAAAATTCAGTTGTGAGTCTCTGGGAATATATGGCTTGTGATTGCCAGGGTTGCAGCTACAACCCATCTCCCATCAGGGATGCCAGTGCTTGGCCTAGGGAAAACTCACCACAGATGAGTTAACTCAGATTTCCCTTTGATTGCTTGATGAGTGCAATATTTTTGTTATTTTCCTTTGGAAGGAACAATTAACAACATCATGGATTGCCCTTTCATCTTTCCATATGGATTACCACACCAAAGGGGATTGACAGTGAGGATATAAAGGTCCTCAGATTTCTTTCTCCAAAGAGCTGTTCTTTGTGTTCATCTTTGATTTTTTTGGGGAGGGTTGTTACTTTATTTTTAAATGACACATGGATGCACAGTGTGCAAACATGATGCTCACTTTGAACATATCAATTGCTGTGTATTTAGAAAGATCAATGTTTTCTTTAAAAGGCTCTATGAGGTTAGATTGCTTCCAAATATCTCCCCCAAATATCCCCCAGCCAAGAAGTACATAAGCAGCTAAAAGTACATACAATTCACTATAAATCAACTGCTTCTTTAGAAGAATTTATTTCCTGAGTCCTTTGCCATGTCTTGTCCCACTTCTCAGCTGAACCAGGACTCTGGCTTATGATGGCTGTTGGCAAGCAGACACACTTCTGCACACATGGGAAAGAAAATCATAACAGCCTTTGGCTGTTTTTTCCCCATAGTTATTAGATTGGAATTAGAAATGTTGATGACCATTGTTAGTTAAACCTCCTGAAAAATAGAGAACATGGAAACTACCTCTGGGGCAAGTAAACAGCCAGGGGGTCCTCCAACCACCTTTGCAAAACCCTGTGGGCAGGATGGTGCTGGTGTCCCACAGCATTGCAAAATGGGTGACAGAAGGAGTCAGGCTGCTGACCTTTTTCATCCTTTCCCCTCCTGGACCTCATGGCACAGCCTAACCTGCCTGTGTCACCCTTGCCTGCATGAGCAGGGCAGAGATGTGATGGAGGTGGCAAGGATGAAAATGAAATATGGATAAAATGGGCTGACTGGTGGGGAATCCCCCCCCCCCCCAAAAAAAAAATATTACCCAAACCAAACTGAAATGCCCTCCCCAAACCTAAGTTAGCAGAAGCTTTATTAAGAAAACTTTCTGGAAATCTCATATATTGACAATATACCAGTAACTGCAGTTCATTTGGAGCTGGTTTTTGGCTGCAGAAATTACCTTCAGAGAGGTTTTAAGCCTGCCCATCTGCCCTGCCTGTGGGTTGCGCCTTCATGATGTGGCTTTCCAATCATAGCCCTTACCCAACTCCATGGAGGAAAGGTAGCAAGAGGCCATTATATTTTAATAGCAATAATATTCAGCACTTAAGCAGGTGGTAGAGGGCTCAGTTGAGCTGTTAAGTGTAAGCATCTCCTTCCTGTGATGAATGCTAGTGAGCACAGGGCTCTTAGGTTCCCTCCTGAAATTCAATTGCTCCTGCACTCGCTCACAGCTGCCAGGCATGTGTTGTGTGGTGGCCTTGAACTATTCTGTTTTCCAACCCGCTCTGTCTCCATGCTGGAGGAGACATCAGCTGAAATCACCCTTGAGCAGGACTGGGACCTCAAGTCTGTGCAGCCCCTTTCCGTGTCCAGCACTCATCTGAGTTAGTCTGTGGGGTGATGGGTGTAAAAAGCCTGTGGCAGGTTAAGTTCACTCCTCTCCATATCAAGGAGGATGGCATTAATCCTATGGCCCCAGGGGCACTAGCGTTTGGCAGCATGCCAGTGAGGGGCATCACCTCTGGGACTGTCCCCAGGACCTGGGAAATGCCCTGACAAGACAGTGGCCACTGCAGCACAGTCTGGGCTGGGAGATGCTGCTGAAATTGCTCCATGGCTACAGGATCCCCCATGTCCCAACTGAGAAACACAACAACCTGATTACCTGTCGGGGCTCAGGCATTTGCAGATTTGTTGTTCCTACTCTGATGATGCTGCTTGGGATGTGAGGTGTTGCTGATACCAGTTATCCCCGTGACCCTGCTGTGGAGCAAAGGTAAGGGTCACAACCCACCCAGCTGGAGCCCACTGGTTATGGTGGTTTCCCTTGAATTCAGGGGCTTTACAGAGCAGTGCAATGGGTGGTAAGAGGTCCCTTCCAATCCCTATCATTCTATGATAATGCTGTTCTGCTGGGAAATGGGACATGCCACCTACCCTGCTGCCACAGCCATGGGGCTCTGCCACTGCCTTCCTGGTGTTAGTGGAGAGACCTGTACCAGCCCTGGAAAGAGCTGAAACACCTTTGATTTAAATATTTTGGTTTATTTTTGTCTTTTCTTATTTTGTTTGGAAAATTGTCCCAACCCACTCTGCAGCCAACAGCAGCTGGAGTCTGTGAAAGGGCATTACCCACTCTGGAAGCACCCATTTCCATCTCCAAGCATGGTTGCACTGGTCTAACTGGGTTGTGAGGCCATCCACCCTCTTCAGATAGGGTGTTTTCCTGAATCTACAGACTGCTCTGGTGATGCCAACTCCTTGCAAAAGAGATCTGTGTCCATAATGGCTTAAACCACCGCAGCACCTCCCCAGGGCCTGTCTGCCAGGGTGAAGGGACTTCTTTCTCTGCTTGTGTGTGTGCTTTTCTTAAACTGGATGTGCAATGAGACGAGTGAGGGCTCAGCAGCATGCACAGGGGTGACAGGCAGAGAAGAGGGAAGAGGGGGCTGGAGGGCAGTAGCTTTCAGAGAACGGTGACGTTCCTCCAAACCCTATTGATCACTTTGTAGTGACACTTATAGACAAGGAGCATTTTCTTTAACAAATATGAATCTAATGGATTAAGTCTGATCTAATTATGCATTCTGCATTAGGCCGATGCTCCCACTGTCTGAGGCTGCTAGCATAATTAAACTTAATGTACTTTTAATGATGTCTTCTTAACTCATGCATTCATATATGATTAGAATCAAATAGACAAGCTGTCATGAGTCCAGAAGAGCTCTTTCAGCAGCTCCTGATGGGACTTATGTTGAAATATTAATAATGCAGATTTCAAGGTTAACAACATTGGGTTTGAAGTGAGGAAAGCTTGTCACACAGTTTGAGCTAATCTGAGGCAACAAAACGGCTCCCCTTTCAAGTTCAGTCTCTTCCCATCTTGTGCTCCTGCAAGCAGGGGAATTTAAGTTTTACTTGGTAAAGATGTTGTTAAGTGAACGGCACTCTGAGTAACAGTTACCAGAGAAACTGAGACAATAACTGTGCTGGCAGCTTTCAGGGGGTGGCTAAATGTTCTGTCCTGGCATGCTCAGTCTTTGGTCCTCTTCCCCTTTCCTGCTGCTTTTCTGAAAATTGGGAGCCATTTGTTCTAGGATCTGGCAATCAGAAGGCAAACTCTACTTTTATCTCAGCTCCTCTTTGGTCAAGTGAAATCAGACTGTGTTGCCTCTCCCAGCCTCTGTTGGCTTTGCCCATAACCTCCTCAATGCAGGGAATGGGCTCCCCTGAGCTGTGCACCACCTTGTGCAATGGGGCCTGATAAAACTTTAGTGTTGCTGCCCTGGCTCTAGAATCCTACACACAGCAGGTAACAAGCTTTCAGTGAAATATGTGGTGTTTTCCCTTCCTTTTTCTGTTTTTATGGAATTATTTTTTATTTTTTTTATCAGCCCATAGCCTGGCAGACAGGTTGTCTTTTCTTTTCCTGAGAGCAAGTTGTAAAATCGTCTGAAATCCTTCCAATGGGAAAGCATTGATTTATTACACTGTAATACTGATGCGAACAACACCGTGTACCTTTCATCTAAAAAGTCGGGACTTATAGAACACGACATGCCATTAATTTTGATGCCAGCTCAAAAGGAGGAGGAATTACTGCCAAAAGGATCCAGAGAGCATGTTAAACCAGCCCTGCAGAGTAATGAACATGCTTTGTGGCTGTTACATTATTTCATATTGATCCTTAGGAACAAAAAGGTATCTTGACATCTAATTTGGGCTGTCAAAGGCATTGCTTAATATCTGTATATGCATGTGTGCGTGTGCACTATAATGAGTGCATGGGAAAGGGATGTGCAAATATTGGATAATTACACTTTCCAATATCCCTTCTGGGGGTGAGGATTACTGTGTTTTGCTGCGCTAGAGACAAATCTCCTTGTTCAGCAGGTGCATTTACTTGGTTACCAGCCTGGTGGAGATTATGCCCAACACCCTGCCTCTCTCCATCCCCAGCCAGGTGTACCTCCTGGTAGTCAGACAGTGATGCCTCCTTTGGGTAAGAACACACCAGCAAAAGGGAGATTACTCTAAGTGCTCTGGGACCAGCCAGATAACTTAGTGCTTTGCAAGATTGTGGCTCCATATAACACTCCATTTCAGCAAGACTCCTTATTGTCTGAGTATGGTGTGATGGGTTATGAGATTGCTTCTGCCCAGTGTGGAGCTGGATTCACATCTCTGCCCCCATTCCAAAGGAAGGTGAGTTAATTTGCTTTCTAAAGCTATATGGTGATACAGACTCAGCTGCAATAAGACAACCATGATGTACACACCCAGAGTCTACTCCAGGTCGTGGAGTGGAGCAGCTGGCAGTGCTGAGGGTAGGATAGATGTACAGATGAAGGAGAGATAGGGATAGTGAGAAGGGTAATGGGAGGTGATACTGCGGGTTAGGGCTGAGTGGAGAATCCCACAGTGGGAATGATCAGGGTTTTGATGGAGAGATCAGTCTTAAGCTACCCCTTCATGCCTAGGAGAATATTTTCCAGATCCTTAAACACTAAATTCATCCCTCTTATACACTCAAACCATCAGGACCAAATGTCTGTAAAAGAGCAAAGCAGCTGTATGTAAGGAAGCTGGGAGCGGTGCTGCCTTTTTAATGAAGCTGGAACAACATGAAACCCAAGCAGTTTTGTCTGGCACTATCCGTCATCTTTTAAGATGGGGTTTTAGTGTGGATTCTGCTCTAAAAGTCCTGCCCTCCATCAGGCTGGTGGACAGCTGTGCATGGCAGTGACATCCCTGTACTTCTGTCGATTAATTAATTGACCGGGTAGCAGAGATGTAAGCATGGGGGCTTCAGCTAGCAGTGGACTGCCAAGACACAAAACTAGCACTGGTGCCTGACAAATTTGATTTGTGCCCATAGGTAACAAGAAAGCAACTGGGGAATTAGTGTTTAAGAAGTCAGCAGCTACAAAAGCCATCATAGAACAGGTCACACAGGTCCCTCAAATGTATTTGGGGTTAATCTGGTAATTTTGCTGGTAGAAAGGGCCTGAACTCATCTCCTTCAGTTTCCAAGGTGGTACTTCAGAGCAACCTTCACTAGCTAAGCCCCAGTGTGTGCTGTTATTTCTCATGCCATAGCAGTGAAGAGTACCAGATGTGTCTTAAGGTTACCACACACCACTGTGATGGGTCATCTAAGCTCTGACATGTGCCTCCGTGGTAGATTGATGTTAATTAGAAACATGCACAGAAATGTTCTCCCGAGGACCCAGAGACATGTGTGAGACTTGGGTGACTGAACATGTCACTGAAAACTGAGCACAAGCCTGTGTTCACAGTGAAAACTTCCTCATGTTTCCCAAAACTTTTGATGGAGATACGTGGCTAAATTGCTGGGTCTGAACAGGTTAGTGGTACCCACTGGATTACAGCAAACATTGATGAGCCCCTGCCCTGTCCCTTCAATGAGTGTAGATGGGTATGTTCTCCCTGCATTTGATGGCAGGCAGGCACACAGACAAATCTTTTTGGAGCATCTCAGCTTTGTGTCCAGCTGCTGGAGTTATAATCCTATAGCAAAGGGATGCATCAGATGATGTATCTGTTCCTCATCTGCTCCACTTCAAGGTTCAGTGTTTTTTTGCTTCAGCAACAGCTGAAGATGCTTTTGGATTCTTGGTGGAGACTTTCTTACCAGGAATATTTGCTTTCGCCACTAGGAGGGAATTTTGTCCTGTTTATGACAAGATATAAAGAAACATCTATTGTGCATTTCTGCAACCTTACTGGGAACCAAGAGTGAACCACTGAGCAAGAAGAGCATTTTGAGACAGGATCCAAACCCCCAGTACAGTACTGGATGCCTAAGTAATTGTGGAAGACCAAAATGGGCTAATCCAGCACAGCCTGTCATGGGAAACCTGTCCTTCAGGCCCCACTGATTGGGAATCTCTTGTGCTTTGAAGCCTGAGGGTTCACAGCCCCTTTCAAGACATACTCATTCTGCCGCTTGCTGACTTTATCTTTTAAAATTTTCCAGCAGGTAAAAAAAAAACCCTTGTGACTGTTGGAGATCTTGAATCTATAACCATGGCCATGTGGGATAAGCTGGGATGCCTGGCACTTTTGTGTCTCAGCTTCCCCAGCTGATAACTGGGAATGACACTATGGGGAAGGGAAGTCCTTCCAGGTGTGTGACACCAAGCACTAGCTAAGAGTATGCCATTAACAATTACCTCAGCAGCTGTCAGCATCTGCATAAAAGTCTAAAAACCTTTTAGCCTTACTTTTTCCCTTCATCAGACTTTTGGATGAAGAATTTAGCAGGTTAATTGTGTAAAAACTGAGAATCATCTTAAATGTCCAAGCCTCTGAAGTGGCATTGGAGCTCCTAGGAAAGCTGATCCCGGTGAGGATTTTTGGACCAGTGCTGGTTCTTAATTCTCTCTGAGATGATCATGCCTTCTTTTTGTAAAAAGAAGCCAAAATCCTGTTATAGCCCTCCTCAAAAAATAATCCCACAAAACTTCAAATGAAGCAAAGTCATTAACTTGAAACCCAATGAATGTTAATTTCCTGACTCTTGGGTAAATATTAGATAGATTCCCAATTTCAGCCTAAAACAGTTTATTTGGCTGCTGTTCACAAATCAGACACAGCAATAATCAAGGAAATCTTGCTTGGTTCTGGTTGGGTAATACTGCCTGAGGGGTAACATAATTTTCATTTCCACATATCCAGCACTGGCACAAAATGGCATGGACAGGTATGAAAAATGGATTATGGACCCTTGGTGCTAAAATTCCAGCTGATAGTTTCATTTTTGTGTAAATAATAATTACCAATAAAAACATTGCTTGAAAAAAAGAGAATGCGAAAAGAAAAACACTGTTGCATTTGATAAAGCAAAATCCTTTGCAGCACTGACAAAAGAAAATAAAAACAAAAGGAAAAACAAAAAGAGTTAAAACAAATATAGCTGTTAAATAAAAGATCCAGGTACCAAAGAGCAAAATTTAATGAAAGCCAAAACTGTTAAATATGGATTCCTGTTGAGAAAAAATGTCAATGTCTTTAAGAGTTTTACCATTACTCTATTTTTAAGAAAGTGTAGTAAAAATACATATTACAAGTTAACATTTTCCACACTTTTGTCCTATTCTTTTTTTTTTTTTTTTTAACTCCTCCACTGATCAAAAGCCTTTGAAAACTGCATCTCGCGTCTTCACATCACAGGTGACCAGTCCTAACACAGATGCGCTGCTTCTCACGAGACTGTCCAACTGCCTGGTCAGGCTTCCCATGTTCTGCCACCACGTGGTCCTGTCTCTGGAGGAGGATGTGGCACCAAAGGGTCTTGGCAGCCTGTTCCCACTGCAGCGCCTGGTTGTGCGCCACCACGGCAAGGTGTGGGACACAGCAAGAGCTTGCTCAGAAGATGCTTCCGAGGGCTCTGGGCATGGGAACAGGCTAGCTTGTGGATGCTTCCACTGTACCAGCACTTACACAGAACTGGTCAAAATTAAGAAAAGCTGATTAAAAATAATGTTAACCAACACAAAGTGGCCTGATTAGGTGTTTGGAGTGGCTGATATTAGAGTTCATGTTTGGTGATGAGAGATGAAGGTCACAAGGGTTTCCAGTGGTGAAGAGAGGGAAACATGTTGGCACAAGACATGCTGTGCCTGAGCTTAGGACCTTGACTCTGGCTTGGTGGTCTCTAAAGTGTTTCTTGACAAGTGGGTAAATGGAACATACACTTCAGCCCAGGCTGGCATTAAAGGTGGTAAATGTATTGCTCTGCACATTCATACACTAATGGAAACTGATAGAAAGGCAGCTTCCAGCTGTGCTTATGGACAGCTGCACAGGCAGATCCTCCTCATAGACCTGTGCCAGTCATTTGCCTGCATCACTTCCTCTTCACCTGCCTCCCTTCTTTTCCTGCTCCTCTCTTGCTATGTTGCAGAAAAGTGGGGGGGGGGGAAAGAAGAAGAAAAAAAAAGTGAGAAAAAGCAGCTCAGGATACTCCAATAGCAGCTCAGTCCCTGGACAGATATTTGCTGGGTCTGTGAGAAGCTTTGAACTTTGTTTGCCATCAGTGATAGACCTGTGAGATGGGACAAGGGTAAGTGGGTTCATTGTCATCCCTGTCCCACAGATCTCTCTCTCCAGATGCTCTCCTGTGAATCCTTCATTTCTGGGGAGGTGTCGCAGGCCCACCAGGGTGGGAAGAATTTATCTGTCCCTGACAGTGATTCACAGAATGAACCTTTTGTCTGGTTCTGGAAAACCATCCTTGCCCCTTTGAACTCCATGCCTGTGGCTGGTTGTCCAGCTGCCTATCTGGCAGTGAAGGTTTCTGCAATACCTACTTTGGGGTCAGCAACCTGTTCTCCTGGCTTGTGGATGCTTCCCCCTCCCTAAGGATACATGAGTGAGAATCTGCTACTTTAAGCTTTGTGCCCAGATAGGCCACAACTTGACAGGAAGGCTGAGTTTGACCAGCCCTGATGCTGTTGAATGCCATGGATGCTTGAATGAAGTTCTTGTAGGGTCTCCTTTGTTTCCTTCAGCAATTTCTTCCAGGAAGCCATTCTGACCAACTATCTACAAAATGTTCCTCCTAGAAAAATGGCCATGAGGGTATTTCAGAGCAAAAAGGCAGGGATAGTCCCACTGAAGCCCCATGACTTCTAGTATGTTTTACTGGTTAATAGGCAGCCATCTAGAGCTAGATGTCTTGAGATGGTCTATTCCTGGCTCAAGGTGGTTCCTTTATGTGACCACCAAAAAGGGAGCACACACAGAAGCTAAGCAATGAAGAAATGGTTCACAATTGCTTGTTAGCCCCTGATAACCTAGGCAGGAATGTTGCATGTGAGGGGAATGTGGCATTTACTTTCACTCTTTGATAAACAGCAGCCGACCATGTTCTCAGACCAACCGTCTGCTCTAGTCTGCCACGCATGACGTTGTGCCACTCCAGGTACATGATTCTTCTCTTGAACCACCATTCATCATCTCTGGAAGAATTATCACTTTGTCCTCAGGTTACCTGGGGTTTCCAAACTCATGACTTTGCCCTTGTAAAACAGCCTTGTGTTTTTGTTCAGGTTCTTTTTCACATCAAATCCTTCTTGTTGCAGGGACAATCGTTTGCAGCTCTGTCTGCCTCGTTGCAATAACTCCACAGCCCAAGTTCACAACAGAACAATGGAAGGTAGAATCACAATGGACAAAGAGGTCAATGCTGATGCCCTGCAGGGAATTCAACTTGCCATTTATCAGATTGTCTTTTTTGCTGTTAGTAGCTCAGACATTATGGTTTGCATCCCAAACTAAACCAGAAAGAAAGACTGAGCGGGGAAGGGGGAAAGGGCTGATGTTACCCTGACACCACAGGAATTAGTAAGAAAAAATATATATATTGCACACACTAAGACTTATTAACAACCAAGTTAAAACAAAATGGCATAGTCCTCATTAGTGTTCCAGTGGTTCTTTGATCAGGGATGGTTCACGAGTCTCTTATATCCCATCACACTCTTCTTATTGCAGTACAGAGCTGTTTCTGTTCTCCTGCCGGTGGATCTGTTCACAAAAAAAAAGGGGAAATAGATTTGATTTCCTTGAGAAGATCCATCCAATTGTGCCTTCTGTCATCATCATTTGTCTTGTTGGTGTTGGGTTTGTTTTTGGCTCTGGAGGGGGTGGAGTTGGGTTGTCCGTGCTCTCACCCGGCAATGGGTCAAAAGGCCAATTATAATCCCGTAGCTCCCAGGGACATGCCAGTGGTGTGGCTCATGCATGGGATTGTCTGCATGGATTTGGTGAAATCGTGGCTGACCACACGTCCGTTCTCTCCACTGCCTCCTGCTGCAGCCGGCCTGGGAAGGGTTGATGTCCGTATGGCTTCGTTGATTGATTGCTGTGGGATTAAACAAAAACCCTTTTTAGGAAGGACAGGGGGGTCTCCCCCTGTCCTTAGCAATGTTGGAGAAGTTACAATATAAATCAGCGTTGTCTTTCTGTCACTGTTCTCTCCCTCCTTGTCTCCATTCAGACTCTCAATTTCTGCATGTCCTTACTGCATCTGTTCTGTTAATTCTCACCTCTTCTACATTCTAAATTCAATGTTTCAGCAGTATTTTGGGGATTAAGGCATATGTGCCATATGCAAAAGTTATTCAAACTCTACAACATAAGAACAGTCATCCTGGATCTGAGCAAAGGTATTATACACACTTCCCCCATAGATATGCTATTACTACTCCTCTAGTACTGTTATGTATGGTGGACTCTGACTCACTGCAAGCATATGTTTGACTTTTCTCATGTGAGAAGTTGAGCCTGTGCCTATGTTTTTGTCTACAGCAATGACTGAGGTAACCAGGAAATGCAAACCTAATTCAGGAAACCAAACCTCATCTTCCTGTTCCAGATACCATCCAAAACATTTGCTTGCAAAGATCTAAGGAAACCACCTGTTTAGAAAAATTAAACTAAAAGATGAAGTCAATTCGGTTTCTTTGAGCTTAAGCTATCTCTAAGGGCACCACCCTCCTTTCTGGACTGGGATATCCAGATGAACAATTATCCAGAAGAGATAAATCTGGTACAGCTATTCAGAAACAGTCAACTTAGTGCTTGTCAGGCATGGAGCAGCCTCCTGTGCTGGTAGGACCTGCACCTTGCCCAGAATCTCTGTAAGGACTTGCTGAGCAGAGGTTGGATTTAGAGGGGTACCTGGTCCATCTTTCTGGGCACTTGCCTCTGCTCTGCTGAATGGCTTTATGGGTCAACCACTGATAGCAGGACCAGCCAAAAGGACAAGTTTTGACCAGATGTTAACACTGGGAGCCACAATTCCTTCCCATAGTGGCTGGTTTTAACATGGCAGGATTACTGCAAACTAACACTGATTGAGTTAAGGGGTCATTCCATGTAACACAGGGAAGCCAACAGCAGGGCAGAATTTCCTTAAGACTAAAGCTATGGAGCTATTGCATTCTGATGCTCTTTTGCTGTGCATTTGTGGCATACTTACTTTACTGTGTAGACAGCAATTATAATTTAATTATTGTATATTCAGGGACATTAATTGCTCACATTATCTTACCCAATGTACCTCTCATTGTCTGTAGAATTTTCTGAACCTCAATGGGAAAAGAGCTGGTGCACGTTTTCAGGGAATTAGAAGTGTTATTATTGCTGACAAAACATTAAGCATGTTATGAAATGGTGACATAAAACCCAAAGAAACAATCTCTTATTTTCCTTTTGATTCTGGGCAAGTTTCAGTGCTCAGGGAAGTCAAAATCTCTCTAAATGTTATGAAACTCACTGCATACTTCATATACTCATGCTGACTTCCATGCTCATGGGAGAGGTGAGGATGAGGAAGAGAAGGGATCTGTTGTTCTTACAACACAGATCCCGCTGCACTCTCGTACATAATGGTATCTTTATAAGGGGTCACCTCTGCTAGTCATCTGAGGCAAGATGCACTTGTTCCACAGATGCTGTATTAAATGTGTATCCTCAAGGCTCTCAAATCTAATCTACTCTTGAGGTGACACTCTGAAATTTAGGCACACCAGAATTTAGGGCTGAAAAGTATCTCTTGCACCATAGGAAGTATGCTTCTGCAAGACCAGGACAGAATGGAATAAAAAACACATTACAGGAGACATTAGAGGCCAGTTTCTCTCTAAGAGGACCCATAATTCTGAGTTTGGAGGCCCACATCATTCATTTCAGGGCAACATCACTCTAAGTATGTAACACTGTTGCCAACCTGCAAATGGTACCAGCAGGGTGCCAGCAAAGGGAACAACAGGATCTGATTCACTATTTTGCTACCCCAGTTTTATCTTGCTGTTAACTGCTTGAGTTTGGGGATTTTTTCTTATTGCAGTAACAATTGTATCACACCACCCCAGCACACTTCATCCATGCTGCACACACACTGCCATCATCTGCTTTTGTTAATTTTAAGGAATGGTGATGTGCTCCTGTTACTGCTTGTGCTGTGATTTTGCTCTGTAACTGGAATTTGAACTGGCATTATGCCACATATCTGGTATTACATCAGCTCCCCGCTATGCCCACTTGAGCCTCTTCTAGCTTCCTCTGATGCTCCTATTCCTTTCTAGCATGTTGAGTGACACGGTCACTTTGGTATCCCTATGTCTCGACTTTCCACCCATTTTCTGGGGTGAATCCATCTCTGAAGGCAGCTTTGTTTGAGAAAAGGTGTGAAAGACCAGGGAATGGGATGCCACCTTCATTCGCTTTGATTCACTTCTGGACTTGTAACAAAACTCGATTAAGGCAACCAGCATGGCTAGTCCGAGCCCACCGATGAGGATATAGAAAACCCCTGCCACATTGCTGAGACTCAGCGCGCTCGTCTTGTCCTAGAAGAGAAAAGAAAAGGGGGGGGGGGGGGGGCCAGGGGGGGAGAGAAAAAAAAAATTAATAATGTGTGGCCACGGGAGGGATTTGGCACAATAAAGCA
>JAAGNO010028655.1:69761-74473 GCA_033439905.1 Ceryle rudis | reverse complement strand
CCTAATCATTAAGAAGCTATGTACCAGCACTAGCCTTTTAAGCTAGAGAAAGGGGACCCCCAACTCCCCCTTAATGGTCAGTGTCTAGTAAACTAATGTTTCCCTCACACAAACAAATAAGCATTTCATCAGCAATGTGACTCTTTGTAAAGGTTTGGGATCTCTGTTTTTCAATCAGCTAACTTAAATGTTTATTTTATCCAAAATGTCTGGTTTAAATTATTGATTAAAGGAGAAAAAAAAGTTCTCTGCCTCAGTGACATTTGCTTGTCCCTGATATCTCGCCTGAAATAACCTGTTCTCTTGGAAATGCTCATTCCTTCATTCCTAGATTGTTTCCCCCGCAAATTCTGTTGCTGAGCAACACACCAAAATGGCTGGGTTTTTTCTTTTTTTTTTTTTTTTTTTTTTTCAATACTGAGGTTGAGGTGACACCTGAGCTGTCCTCAGAAAATCATTTGATTTCTGTGTAGTAAGGCAGTTATTTTATAAGCAATCAAGACCTGTTGAAGCATGTCTAAACTAATTATTTGGTTGGCAATAACTAGGGCTATTAATGGACTGCAACTCACAGTCAGCAGCTACATTCTGATTTTACAATTGCCTAATGAATCGTTACAGCTCTCTGGGGAAGAGGTGAGTCTCAGAAAGATTCATTTCACTGCTAGGGAAACCTAGTCCCCACACTTAACTCTGATGTCACTCAGTGCAGCCCTCAAAACCTTCTCCTCCATGCTGACCAGGTAGAGTTGGAGTGTTAGCATAATCTGGGCAGCAGCAGAATTTAAAAGCTTGGCTCAGTTCCATGTACAAGGCTCTTGTTTCTAGGATGCTTTTTCTTTATAGTGCAACCAGACAGAGGCCCCCTGCTCTGTGCCTGTTGCTGCTCTGCAATATCAATTCAATACTGCGTGGGCTGCACCACTGCAGAGATGACAATCACCGCTGGTTTGGTTTCTCCCTCGTATAACCTTCATACGTTGGTCAGTTTGCAATCTTGCCAGTGTTTCCTGGTTGATCTCTATAATGAGAGATTTCTGCAATTATCTTCTTAATTTTTGCATTTTCCATATTTGAAGGATTATTTATCTGGTGTTTTATAATCTGCCTTCATGCATTTTTTCTCCAATGGTTGACTGTAAATTTGTTCAGCCATCTCTTCTCTGCAGATTATTTGTTATACTTTTAGGCATCAACTGAAAAAAATGTAGGGAGGTTTTTTTTGTGAAGATTTAGAAAAGCTGAGCAATTACTCTGAGAAAACTGGGTTACAACACATCAGGTACTTTGTCTCTTCAAATTCACTTTAGAAGGGCTGTACCAGATTTGGGGAGGCACAAAGACACTAGAGCATGGCTTGCCCTCCGTGACATCCTAATCTTTTAGCCTGCCTCCTTAGTGGAAAGCGCCTGACTAGCACATGCTCTGAGCTCAGAGGGAAGGATGGGGACAGGGGAAGTAATGGAGCAGTCCATTTGTGTCTTAATAATTTTCAGCCCATACTTTCACCTTGGTTTGACAGAACAGTGGAGGTCTCCAAGATATCAGGAACCTCCAAGCTTTGTGAAAAAGAATGACACTACAGAGAAGAGAAAATGTATTAATGCTCTCACTCAAATAAATGTATTGCTGCAATCCATGCTTGGCATCAGAGTTTCCACATGAGTCTTTGACTTGTAGTCACAACTCCTTAGGAAACTCTGCTTCCTTGGCTCTACCAGGCATGGGAAAACACAAATTTCAAGTTTTATTTGCCACAATATTCCTGAATATTCACCCACAGTTTGGGGGTCATGGCCCAGCTTCTTAGCTGCAATGGCAGAGTGGTCTGGCAGCCAGGAAAGGATTTTTCCATTTTCCTCCTGATTCCAGTAGCAAATCACCAGTAAGAAAGAGGACATGACTCAAAGCAGTCTCCTGCACCACTATGTCACACAATTAATTTCAGAGCTGTTGTATTTTTCTTGCATTTACTTTGCAGTAACATTATTGTTGTTGTTATTATTAATATTACTGCTATTACTATTATTATTAGGGCAATCTGAGTGAACTGCAAGTTGTCTTATCCAGAAGGCAAAAGAAAGCAGAGCAAGGCACAGCAGTGGGCAAACCTGCTGAGAGGGAGAGAGCAGCCTGAGTTTCAACTCCACCACTATAACAAGGTTTCTCCCAAGGAGCCAAAGACATGGGCAGCTCCAGTGGGGCACTGAGGGACACTGAACTGCAAAGGCACAGCTGGTGGCATAGCCTGATATCATGAGCCATGCTGAGAGGTGAAATTTCTCCTGTGGTGTCACTTTGCTTCTTGCTCCTTCTCTCCTTTTTTCTTTCCTCTTTGTTTCCTTCCAAATCCCCTCAGGACAAGCAGAGATGTTCTCTGGGTGGGAGCAGCATCTTTTTGCTTCCATCAGCTGCAGGGCCAGACCCACATGAAGGGTAGAAAACACTGAATGCCCCACAGAGGCTTTTCTTGCTGTTGCCCTACACGCTCCTGCCCTAATAATATTCATAATAAAAAGACCCAAATTATGCTAACTGCTTGAGAGGACCCTCCTCTCCTCTGTACTCAGGCTCTGTGATACCACATGCTCTCCTGCAGAGCTGCCCATCACCAAACCAGCTTGTTAGTGGGAGTGTAAATGTCACCGCTCGTCTCCTGCAGCGGCAGAGTGCTGACGTGGGGGGAAGATTGGCAGGTGAAAAGAGGAAGAAAAACCCATCTTTCTGAGAGCCTGTGCTTGTTGCTGCAGCAACCAGGCACCTTCCCGTCTGTTCCTCTCAAACGTAGCACCATGTCCCTCATCCTTTTTTAAATTATTTATCCTCCTTGGCTGAAAGGCATTAAGGCCAAATTTGCCTGGTTTCCCAGCAGGGCTGGTCCTTTATTTTAACCTGCATGACCAGAGCCTGTGGGAGCACAGAGTGATGGCATCTTGAATTGCTGTGGTCTCCATAGAAGATGAAATGCCCTTAGAGCAAGTGGTAGCTCCAGAAACTGAGTTTTTACACCAAACATTGGGCCAACTTTATTGGAGCAAGGCATGAAGCTCAGCAACGAAGGACATCGTGCTGGCCATTGAGTCTGAACGCTACTGTGGGTCTGCAAGGGGATGGGTAAGAGCACATGGATGGCTGGCTGCAGGGATGAAGCTGCCCAGCATGAAAAGAAACCTTGGACTTGAGAACCAGCCAACTTCCTGCAAAACCAGGGCATGGTGGTAGATTTGTTCCTTATTTTTTTACTGTTTTTTAAACAAGAGTGCAATTCTTGCAACTGGAGAAAAGGACTGGGGGATCCTTGTGGCTTTGTCCTTTAATTGCATGAACAGATCTGTCTGTCCCCGCAAGCAGATTGCACCCTGCCATCCTGGTCTGGAAAAAAACTTCCTTTCTCCCATTGCCTTGCAAAAGCCCCAGGGAAGAGGAGAATCACATCCATGTGCCCTGACATTTAGGTGTCCACCTTGTCTTACCCTCCAACAACTAAAGGCATCTCTTTCAAGCCCACAGCACATTTCAAAGACTGCAAAAAAAAAGCTGTCTATTCAATTTGTGCTTGTAAAAAGGGGTCCTTCTAGGGAACCACCTAGTTACAGAGAGTCTGTCCCTCTTCTGGGCTTATTTCTGCTATGTCAAGTAAAAGGGGAGTGCAGGTAGACTGGGAGACAGGAACAGGAGCTGGTGGATGGTATCTAACTATGTGAAGTGCTGGAGGTGTGTGTGCATGGAGAAACTTTGAGTCTGTGGGAACGAGTGGCTGCCATTGGTTTGTTGTGGGGAGAAGAGCAGCACGTATATTGCGGCCCAGTGCAGCACACTGCCTGGGATTTCCCACTGGAAACTGGAAATCTCACTGGCAATGCACCTAGGGCTGTGGTGGTCTTAGTTCAACAGCCCCGACCACAGCTGCCCAGCACCTCCTGGGATGGTGCAACATAACCAAGCATTCATCAGAGCAGGAGAGTTTGCCCCTGGAATTTTAGCTTAGATCCACTGAAGTAGCTACTGTTACCTAATAACAATTTTGCTGGATAAAAACTGAGGTGGGCAATAGATAGGAAAACAGATTAAAAACAGGATGCACAGGCATGTCAGCTACAGCCATAGAACATCACCTAGGGCCAATGAACATATGCCTGGGAAACACCAGAGGTTTTACTTGTCTGGGCTAGCAAGCCTGGATACAAACCTTACATCCAGCTATCTCTTCACTCCTCTCCATTAACATTCATTTACCCTTCTGAAAGTCCTCTGACTGCAAACCAAGTTAAGCTTGAGCATAGACAGCAATGGGAAGGTTTCATCATGCCTGTGGGAGGAAAGACTCCCAGCTTCTCAAGTTTTGCTCTGAATCTTGGTTATTAGAGGAGAGGTCTGACTTGTGCCCTCAAAGTGCAGATGGGTTTTGTGCCCACTATGGGCAGGATGGGGGAAGCTGTGCCTGGTGCTCTGCCCTGCCTGGCCTGCCTCAGCACCAAGGGCACCACGGGCAAACAGGAAGGAAGGGCTCGTGAGCATCTGGGCAGTGTGACTTGTTTGCAGTAGGTGTAAAAGAGCCCAAGAAACAAAAATGGATAAAAACCATGTGGATATGCTTGCCTGACTGCATTCATAAGAACAAATGAGCAATGCAATCGCTTGGTCTTTCTGTAGGTGGGAAGAGAGGGTCTGGTGAGGTTACTGTTGACTTCTCTTATGGTTTCATATTGCAC
>JAAGNO010028655.1:12261-64761 GCA_033439905.1 Ceryle rudis | reverse complement strand
GGAGGAAGTAGCAAGATCTTTTAGCAGTCCAAGAGACCTAACTGACAGCCTGGGAGGGATGTTTGCACCTGCTACAACATGTAGAATTATTCCTGGAGTTTCAGTCCTGTTTTCATTCATCTGTGGAAATATCCTGGCATTGTGTTCCCGTGTAGAAGCAAGAAAAACAATGGTGAACTCTCATTTAGCATCTCTCGGGGATCCTTTCCTAATCAGCTATCTTAAATGCAGGAAAACTGGCCTACCTACAAACAGGACGTATCTCAGCAAAAATCAAAATGCAGCCCAGCTTCTAAAACACACCTGATCTCAGGTGGGCTTGGCTCACATGTATCTCCAAACCCGTCTCAGAGCTTTTGCTGTGTGGATGGAAGTGAGTGAAGATGAAGCCTGAATACAAGACAGGCTGCCAGAGCTATACAGCTGCCTCATGAATGTCACCTTGCTCAGGGCAACCTCTCATGTGCAGGACCCCAAGGGGAAAACAAACACTACATGATGACTGTAGGGAACTAGTAAGATTAAAACAATTGAAACAACAGGAACAGAACAAACATAATGAGACAAAAACTGACAGCAACTGTTCCAAAGAAACACCATTGGATGGAAAATCAAGCATTCCTCCTTTGCCATTAGGCCCATAAGAAATTTGTTCTACACGCAGCCCAGATGAAAAAGAGGAATCAGAAAGAAATATTAGGAATTTCTGGAATCATGCCTAGCAGAGGGATGTTTGGAGCGGCAAAATTAAAATGATTGATTCAATTTCTTTTTTCTTGCTTATTTTCCTTAAAAGTATGATAAATGTCTCCTTCAAATGCCAACAAGACAGGTAGGATGTTCCTGTTTGTTTTTATAATATCAAATTAGGATACAAGATTAATGTACAAATAAATAAACAAACAGTATCAGTCCTGTATCCTAATTCCCGTATTTGCAATACAGAAAATAAACACTGGAGAAAGCGCAACAGAAAGCATCTCAAAGCTGTGAGAATATATCAACCTTCATTTGGAGAGCCCCAAGTCATTTCAGAGCCTGAACCACACTGGCTGCAAGGACTGCCTCCTGGATCACCTGTACTGCGTTCATGAGCTTCTCTAAAGACACTGCTGACATGGGAAGTGCTGAATCTAATTTGAGCTGACTTAATAGGTGTAGTCATCAGAATCCTTGGGCCTCATCCATTACCAGTTGTTACATCTTCCATTCTTTGGCTGGCTTTGGCTCGGGAGCTGTGTGACCAGACAAATCCATCAGCAAACGCTCAGCTGGTTTTTAGTAATCCCCAGACCATGGATTAAATGCCTTTGCACTGGGTTGTGTTAGCAAGCAAATATAAGGCCGCACATACAATTTTGGTCAAAATGTTTTGATGAAAATATTTTCAATAAATACCTAAATCTAACCAATCAGGTTTCTTAAAGCTATGGCTTCTGAGAATTTACTAGTCCCACTAAATCCTCAAAACTCATATTCCTCATCATTGTAACGTAAGGAACTTGCATGGCTGCTTCCAAAGGGAACTGCACCTCTGACCTGACTCAGATCACATCCCAGTTTTGTGATTGTGGCAATGCTGCTCTAAGCAGGTCAATTTACAAGGTGCACTTTGCAGGGGGCCAGCTCATGTCCAGAAGCATGGCTGTGTGTAGCGCCCAAGATCTGTTACTAACATCTAAGTCTGCACTTTTTAAGGGTTCTATTTCTTAAGAGAAGGTCTCTGAAGGTATTTCACATGACAGTAGATAAAAACATGTGACAGCTGCTGGTCTGGGCTCAGAAATGCAGCGTTTGTACCCCGTTGGACTTGCCATAAAATTGTTGCTTGACAGGATCTGAATTAACTCAGTGGATGAAAATGCACAACTTTTGCAGGACATTTTCAAAACTGGCTTCCCACCCCTTCCAAATAGCATTTAATTTTACAATACACCAAAATGCTTTCCCTATGAAAACTCCCTCTGCAAGCATGGATCCAAGCCAGGGTAATATCATACTCTGCAAAGCTGTGCAATTCACATGGCACAGGATGAGTGTCCCTTCCAGATAATGCTCTCTGAAACCAATGGTTACACCACAGCAGCCCCCCTGCCATCACCTGATACAGCAGACACATTCACAGCAAGTGGATCAGCCAAGATCCAGTTTCCAAATGCAGGGCTTGAATAATTAGATGCTCCCATTGCTGTTCAATGGGAACTAGGTATTTTACTTTCCTGCACATTATGCTGAGTTTTCATATCCCTTTTCCTCTGCCTCCCACAGCTCCTCGCCCCAAGCTTTCATGATTAACATGGCAATGGAGATTGAACAGTGTGCATACATTGATTTGCTTCGTGGTTTGGCAAAAGAAAGAAAATCCAAACTACTTACCTCAGTGCAGACCCCTTTGGCGTTGCAATGCCATAGCCTTTGGAGTCCAAGTTACCTCCCACCTTCATAGTGTCACACGGCTTCCGCTGCTCGATGTACTCATTCATAGTGGATTCCAAGAGGTAGGCATACTTCCCTTTCGACTTCCTCACCCGGATCATCCCCTCTTCTGTCGTCCTCACAAAAACGGAGGGTTCGGCTGACTTCATGTATGTCCACATCTTCTCAAACACTGCTATTTTGGATCGCTGTGCAGAACAGCAGAAACCCAACAGAAGCATTAAAAGAGGTTTGGGTGCCAGTTGAGACTTCCAGCTTGGACTGAACACATACCCATGTGTCAGATGGGCAGAGGAAGGTAAAAGGGTAACAGGGTGTTAATGAATCTCCTGCCATTTCTGTACCAGGGCAAGAACCCTGATTTCTGCCACATATTTCTGTACAGCAAGTGATTTTGCAGATCAAACCAAGGGCAAACCAAGCTGGAAATCAGGAGATGGTTTCTTTTGGAGCTGCTCAGAGTAGCTCCTCAGTAACATGGGGAAGCATACAGATATTCCATATCTGTGTTTACAGCTGCACAATATGATATGTGCTGGAGGCAATGCCAGCCTTCTGAGTGGCACAGGGAAAAATGGAGTTTTGCTGTTTTAAGGACAAGCTCAGTAGGTCCTAACATGTTATGGGGTAGCAAGAGAAAAAAACAGCCCTAAGATGAGGATGAGAGAGGATGGGCCCAGAGGACTTGTCAAACAAGGGGCTAATCAAAATGTTTGCATTAAAGTTTCCTTTTTACCCTAAAAAATTCTTTAGTGGATCCAGCTTCCAGGGTCCCATAGGCAATTTCCGTCTGCTTGGCCAAGTCCTCTGCACTCTCGATGGGAGAAACCATCCTTTCCACGGTGAGGAAGGCAGCCAGGTTAGCTGTGTAGGAGGATATGATGATCAAGGTGAAGAACCACCAGACACCACCAACTATGCGGCCGGAGAGAGACCTGGACGTAGAGAGGAGAGTCAAACAGGAGGACTGTGAAGGTCCAGGAGGTGCACCCAAAATCATGTTCTCCAGGCACTTCCAGGGAAGCCAGATGTCTATCTCAGTTCTTAATCTACTTTTCAAGGTGTCAGTGTAATTAGGGGAGGGTCACAACACAAAAAATTCGCAGTGAAAAAAATTATCAATTCCTTTCTGAATATATAATAATGTTAATAACAAGACATGGAGAAAACTATGAGGAAGGTTTAGCTGGGCAGGGCAATGCCCATCCAAACAGCAGCTCTGGCAAGGCTCATGTTGTGCCATGTACCCTCAGTGGGAAGGAGCACCAGAATGGAGCCAGACCAGGTACACAGACCAGCTTGGATCACTAGGTGAGCTTCTCCATCACCTGAAGCTTAAAAACAAAACCTCTGTGTTTTTCTATAAGACATATTGAAGCTCAGAGAGGAGCTATGACATTTTCTGTTTTATATTCATGATATAGTTAGACAAGATGTTCATAATAATGCCTTAAAATCTAGGTATTTTGCACTCGCAATCAAATAACCAATTATCTGTAACCACTGGATAGGTATAGAGGCAAATGAGTCAAGCAGGCATTAATTTATATTAAAATCATTTCAAGTAATTTTTAAGAGTGGAAGATAATTTTAGCATGATGTCAGGATTCATGCATTCTGCCTAAATTTTTTATATGCTCCTTCTGTAGATGTAGAGCACTGTCCAAGATAGGAGGTATTTTATAATACTGTTTGATAAAGCCAGACCGCCTGACTAAGGAGGACCCGCCCATGAGAAATACTGTTTCTTTCTCCGTGGGGCACCAGGTCTCAGCACTGCCTTTCTGCTGACCTGAGTCACTCTGCAGAAATAAAGGTTTATCAGATGGTAACAAAGATGTCCCAGTCCAGCTAAGGACACTTGATCAGCTCATGATTGCTCCTACCATGCTGGCTCTGGATCTGCATGAAGCCTTGTGTCCAGCTGTTACGTTTTACTGTGGTTTAAATGCCACTTGACAAACAAACCTGAATGCTCTGTTGCTCCATTGAGGGAAAAAACACACCCTGGTAATTACAGAAATTAGAGCTGGAAAGAGACTAAACCCACATAGCCCGCCAGCTGCACAACTTACATCTAGGTTACACCCTTCCAGTTTGTCCAGTTTGGTTTTAAGTGCTGCTGATGTGAGGGGAGCGGCTCCTGCAGACACCATCTCATCTCCCTGTTTAGATCAACCCACCTTGAAAGCTCTTAAGTCAAAACTCTTTAAGATCATTTCCCCGCAGAAAGCAGACACAGTGACTGAGCTCGCATACAGGCAGCACACTGGGCAGAATGGTTTACTATGTGGAAATAAGACACATCCCACCACACACACAGTCAGACACATGCTCCTGGAGAATGATCACAATGGTTTTCACCCATAGCAGAGAGAAACTGCAGGAAATGTGACTGCAAGGGATTACAGTGACAGAAAGGATGAGCTGCGTACTTTAGAGCTGCGATTGAAAGGATATCTGTGGTTGGAAAGGCCTCTGCACAAGGGCCTCATTTTGGAGCAGCCTCTGCCCTCTCTTCAGGTTTCTCCTTCCATGGGCTTTTCTGAAACTGGGAATCAAAGTTCATCTCACCATAAACCTAAGCTCAGTGAATGACTTTGAAGTGATTGTCATCCACCTTTCAAGGTGTTTCAGGAAAGTTTACAAGACCCATCTCCAAGATGATACTATAGCAAATTCACAAATACTTTTCTTAATCACCCAGATCTTAAAAAACAAGAAAAGTATGACAAAGAAGACTTTTTCAGGTCTGCAGGCCATTATCATGGTTACCTCATCCTGCAGCATCTCATGCAAAACTTCTTTGCTGGAAACTGCAGCAATGTGACTGAGCAGACTGACAGTTCCTCATCCCAGATTACTTTCTTTTTATGCCTTCTCATCACTGCCAGCCACAGAGTGGGACTGGAGGTTTGTTGTGAGAGTTCTGGGTGCTGTGGGAAAGACAGGCAGATAGGCACTGTTCTACTGTATATTTAATTCTCTAAGAGAGGCATACTCACCAAACAACCTCTGGAGATGTGTATAGACCTCCAGGGATGACTGACCCCTATTTTTTTCAGGCTGGGAGGACATCCCTCTGCAGACCTCCTTTTCTATTGAATTTTAAAGGAACTAAGATGACTAGGTTGGAACAAACAGTTAATTTTTAAGTAGCTAAAGTTAGGTGAAATAAATATGACCATCATGTTTCCCATCTGTGGAGAATGCTCAGCCTGCAGAACTGTCAGGGCAAACACTTTACCTTTTATTTCATATTTGAAGAGTGACTGGGGAGGGAGGCATAGATTCAGCTCACACATCTTCAGACTGATAGGGAAGAGGGAAAAATACCTGTTTCTAATTAATCTGGATGATGCGTGCTCAGGGAAGGAAGCTGTCAGAGAAGGCACAGAGGCATAGAACAAAAGTAACTAGATAATGTCAAATATAAAAATCTCTGCTGATGAAGGCCACTTTGAGCTGGAAAAATCCCTTTGCTTGGCAAAAAAAAATCATTTCCAGCTGCAAATTATCCAGCCCTTCCTTCCTGATGGAGCTGGGATATTTCTGCAACTTGTTTCAATCCCTTCAGTGGCAGTCAGCCAGATTCCTGCCTCTAGACCCTCAACATCCTGGTGATATTCATTACTGGCTTATCCCACGGGGGCTGCCTGCTGTCAACTGCAGATGGATTATGCTTCCCAGATCTGCACCTGGCATTGACAGCATGAAAAAGTAACTGTGGGGTGTTGAGACTGGGAGGTAACAAGAAGGGCTGGACAAAGAGGGAGAGGGGCCTTCAGCTTCTTTCCCAAGGGAGCCAGTTGGGATGGGATGAATGTCTGTACTGTGCACCAGCCTCATCTGGGCTGTGTCTGCTGCTGGTGCTGGTCATTTCTCCTTATGATATGAGATGCTCTAAGGAGGTGAGAGCTCTCATAGACTGTGGAGGAAAGGAGAGGAGATAAACAAGTTGGCTATGACTGCCAGCATGGCTAGACCTTCATGTGCATGATGTTTTGTTGCAGACACTGATAATGGGCAATATTTGCCCTCATTACTAGATTGACTTGGAGCTAGAAGCTGTGAATCTACACTGGTGTAAACACACAGCAGAGAAACCACTCAGCATACGGGCTCTACAGGACATCATTCTTTTGCTCCATGGCTGTGCAGCTTTTAGCACAAGGGAGCATTGGCCAGTGATGAAGGCTTTTGGAGGCTAGTGCAATATAACAAGAAATATAAGAATAGTCATGATGAAACGTCACACAAGCAGATGCAATCCCTTGTGACATCCCCACAGCTCAGTAG
Organism: Ceryle rudis; assembly: GCA_033439905.1. Taxonomy (NCBI): domain Eukaryota; kingdom Metazoa; phylum Chordata; class Aves; order Coraciiformes; family Cerylidae; genus Ceryle; species Ceryle rudis. Next base: position 58,026 of record JAAGNO010028655.1, on the reverse strand, counting down.
CAGTGAACACAGGTTAAATAGGATAAGTTGGATTTCTCTGGATAACTGTATTGCCTATTTAGATTTTGAGCCAATGCCTGTGACTGCTTATCTCTCTGCAAGTGGTTGGAAAGACAACATTCATTAAGATCTTGTTGTGTTACTTCTGGAGCCCAAGCAGCAGAGCAGCAATGGGACACAGTTCCAAAAGTGCCTTTGTAATTTAGGAAATAATGTCCCATTTGTAGCTGTGACTTCAGTACCAGGCAGCTAAAAGCCTGGTCAAAAGCCAGTGGGACTTAGAACTATGTTTATGCTCTAGTAAGAGCAATCACAGAGGAATAGATATACCTTGTACTTTTAAGTCACTTTGAGGTTTTGAAAATTTCAGTCCACTGTTGGATAGCAGAAAAGGACCTTCCACTTGACTAACAAATGTTCTGCATCTTGAGCCCTACCTCAAGTTCATTTCTCTTCGCTAATGGTAGGTATGGGGTTTAAATCCTCTTGCATGGAGAACTTACATGAGCTCATAGCCATTCAAGCATAACATGGAGGCAATCAACTCTCTGCTGTGGGGAAATGAGTTACTGACTCAGCCCTCCGCAGAGGTAAGGTGAGATATGCTAAGATTCAGATGCTTAGATTTGTCTCTTTGACCTCTGGATTTATTAATTTTCATTACCATAATAATATTTGTGAATAGCATGATCTAAAAAAAGAAGAATAAAATAAGGAAGGATAACTGTGAAAGAGGCTTTAATAAAAGGCTAATTTTGGGATCCAGGAAGGGATGAAATAGGTAGATAGATTAGGTTGTACATTTTCCAACCCCTATTATTTCTTCTGTACCTACATGCTTCTTTCCTACACAATTCAAATTAAGATGCCTTGTTTTTTTCTTCTAACCTGTGCTGGCTAAAATCACACATCTCCCCTCCCCCCCCCCCAGTCCTCTCCCTTAGTCTAGGGTGCTATCTGCCCCTCACAGAACAGTGGCAGGAAAGGGTGCTCCTTTCCAGCATTGTCCTTGCAGGAGTAAGAAGTAAATACTCCACCCTCATTATCCACATTGCACAATCTACTTAAAATTAGAGCTGGCTGAGAACCAGAATTTCAGCGCCATGGAAAAATCTGAAATAGAAAAAAACCCGCTCAATATCGTCAATTCAAATGGAAATATAATGTTTGCAAGTGTCCTCTAAAGGTAGTGTTACGAAAATGGTTGGTTTAGATCCATCCATCCAAGCTTTGCATTTTTCTATTACTTAATGTTTCATTTCTGAAAGGCTAAAAGGTATAATTTTAACATGGTAAACAATTTTGTTTCTGCTTTCTCATTGCAAAGAATTTTCTTTCAGCTTTTATAATACATTAAACTCTTACCTACCACACATATAATTTAAAAAAATAATTCTGGAATGTGTTATTTTATATCTAATAGAAAAGCTGCAGATGAACAAGATGAAAACAATAATTTTTATTTTCTTACTTAGATGACCTTTCCTCATAAAAGCAACGGCATTTTTTCAGTAGATAACAAAAAAGAATTGTAAGTTTCCTTTGTTCCCATGAAGTGATTTAAAAAAAAAAATCTAGCCTTCGCATTAATGAATTCTTCACAGTAAAAAGAAAATCCTGCTGCTATAATCTCTTATTTCTTGAAACAAAATGCAATCCTTGATCAAATAATTTGCTCTTTGATCTTATCCCTTATGGAAGGTAGGAAAAGCTGACAGGAGTTTGCTTCTGCTTTGCCGTCTTATTAGAAGAGCATAACACATTTTTTTTGTGAAAAACATTAAGAAAATATACAAAGAAAACCTCACTGGAAAACTGTTCAAGCACCATCTCAGTTCTCTGCCACTTCTCCCCTCCCCCAACCCAAATCCATTTCTTAGGCAGAATTACACCTAAACTGACAGCGTCTTAATTAGAAGTGCAAATCTGGGATTCTAAAGCCATAGTTGCTTTGGGAGGATTTCCCAGATCTGCTGTTAAATTCAGTTCTAATAAAGGCTCACTTAGTCAACTGACATATTTGTCACTGAATGAATTTATGCAAAAGTGTTGATAGAAAAGCTCTTATATGCTTGTTCTACTGAGGGTCAAATCCACTTTTGGTCTTCTACCCACACAGATCCTCTGATCTCTGACACTGCTCTGCTAATTTGATACTGACTTCTGATAACTTCATGGGTCTATCTGGAGATTGATTTGGTAGTGGATTAGCTGTAAGCATTTTGCTCCAGTTTTGCTCTTACTCAAAACACTTTTTCGACATTAAAATCTTGTCAATGTAAATGAGCTTTGCTTTTTCTGTGTCACAGACCATCTGGCATGACTGGTCTCACTATCTCCAACCCTGACATGAACCCCAGATTTGCTTGAAAAGTTTGTGAATAGTCATAGATACAGGAACAAGCTTAGTGTGGGGCTGTGTATCTGGGAACAGCTCTGTGTGCATTCATCATTCACATGGTGCAAAGCTCTTATCCTCTTATGCTTTGCTATGCCACTGATAGTTCTGAATGAGCTACCAACTGTTTGTCATGAAATTGGAGGGATTATAATTCATGTTTTCTCCATGCTGTATTATTAATTTTCTTGCCATTACTAGTTTGCATTTACTTATTATTGAACCCTATCTCTTGGTACAAGAGCCTGAACTCCCAGCTGCAGTGCTGGGCTTTAACATAGAGTGTCAAGAGAGCCCTTACAAACACAGATGTAAGGATGTTTCCTGTTGACATTCTCCTTTACCTCTTACAGTGGTACAAATTCCTTCTTCAGCTCCCCTCACAACTTTTCTACACAGGTAACAGCTGCATATTTTGATTCTCTGTTGATAACATTAACCAGTGAGACCCGGTAAAAAAGCTAAGGGTGCACAGGTACTGGGAGTCCCATGCTGTCTCTCTCCTACTTTTCTTATTCTAATTTTTGTTTTGGGAGGAAAAAAAAAAATTAATTTGAGAACTTCTTAACTTTTGTATATGTGCTGGAGATCTGCTCTTTCTCCGGTTTTCAGGCAAACTGTGCCAGCTCATCTGACCCCCAAAAGCCAATACGCCAGAAGGAGGCAATATGGATTGCTGAATCCCAGCAGAAATCTTTTTAAGAGGTGAGCCTTGGGTCACTTGCTGTGTAAATATTGCAATGACTGAACATATTGTCTGCAAATATACAGAATCACCCAGATTCAATGGGAGGATGTATATCTGTGAGGCTTTCATTTTAAGTTGTAGCTTATTTACTGTTTCCTTCTGCCTAAGCTAATGGCCTTGGACAGCAGTATATGGTCCCTCTCCTATCATTTCATCTCTTTTGCAGAATATGTTGACACTTTATTCTTCTATTTCCCTTTCCGGGGCAAAACTGCTTTCTAAAATGAGTTTTACTGCTTAGTCAGAAATGCATCATACCACTTGTGGTTCTCCAGTCACTGGAGATTGGATTGCTGTAGTGCTAAGTATAAGCATGACTACATGGAGCAGCTACATGCTGTTTTCGAGATATTCACTTAACATTTTGACAGGCAATGGCCTAACCATAGCATCCAGGAGCTCCTTTTTTATTCCTTTGGAAGCCCTGCTACTTTATGGGATCTAGGGTAGCTTACTTCATCTCTCTAATTCAGTTCTCAGCTGTGGGAGAAGAGGATGAATCACATTTATGAACTTCACCTCGGTGGGTGGTCAGAAGTGTTGGTCTCCAGGTGAAATTTACCTCTGAGCTGCTTCTTTTCCCACTTCCCTTCCTGAGAAACTCATTCCCAGCAGGTAGAGGCAGCATCAAATGGGCCCAGCTGCACAAGGGGTAATTTATGTACTCAAAAGCAGTCTGCAGGTTGTGCATTCCTGTGGTCCTCAATGGAAACAAAAAGTGCCCTGCTGATACACAACCAACACAACTCACCTAACAAAATATAGTGTTGAAACCACTAGAAGTCAAGCAAACATGGACTGACATGGACAACCAGCCCCCCTCAATTTCAGCAGGATCCATGTACCACCCATGGTATAAAAACATTTCCATAGAGCAGAACTGTAGAACTGAGGTATGTCCTTCCCTTTAAGGTGCCACCATCCCTGAGCAGTCAGAACTGGCTGCTGAGATGAGATGCTTATCCCTAAAAATGCAGGATAATACACCAAACTCTTCCAGAGGGCTGCTAAAAAAAAAAAAAAAAACCAAAAACCTGTAAAGAAAGGACTAGGATAGAGGGATGAGGTAGAACCCTAAGAAAAAATAAGCGTGTGGTTGAAAAGCAGAGCAGATAGGTCCAAAGAAATACACCGTCATCCTCTTTAAGTACAGGCACAGTGTGCCACTCCAGGTTGCAAAACAGGGTAGCTTAAGGAATAAGTGTTTACATAGGGGTTTACTGGGAAACACATAGTTGCTTTGGACTGCTCAGCAGCTCTGGTGAAAAGCAAATTCATCCCTCTTCTGCAGTTTTACCAGCTTTTGCTACAAAGAAAAAATACCCTGACTCTCATCATGCCTTTGAGCAAGAATTCCACTGTAAAAAAGGCTCTTCATTCTTCTTTTTCTCACTTTCGTGACATTTGTTCACTTTGCCGAGAGAAATGCTCCAGGTGCAAGCATAAAGTTTTGTCAGAAGCGCTTGCTGGTGTACCCCAGGAGATTCATTACTCAGGAACTTCCTCAACCTCTGGTGGCCCCAAATTTACCACCACTCATCCTTCTTTTCATACAGCAGCCTTCTGTGCTAATGTCCTCTGCTGTGTTGCTAGATTCTATGTGCTCTCCCTCAGTCTCTTCTTCAAAGTCTGCTTGATGAAAAAGTGTTTTATTTTTTCTTTTCCAAGGATTTAATATATTTTGGATTATATGTTACCAGTTCTTCATTTTTCCAAGATCTTTTGCCATCTACACATGCTCAGAATTTAGAACTCCATTTCTAAGACTTCTGGACAATGTTATGATAACCTAGTTCAGACTTTTCCAGGGTGCTCTACCTTGGTTCTTTTTTGCTCTGGTGTGGTTTTGTTTGTTTGTTTTGGTGGGCTTTTTTGTTTGTTTGTTTCTGTGGGTGTTGGTTTTTGGTTTTGGTTTTTTGCGGTTTTTTTATCTGTCTCTTGCCAGATTTACCGATCTGATGAGAGAAAGACCTCTTCTCAGAGCAGACTACTTTCTGTACTGGAAGATTTTCACTCTGAACAATGTTCCCAAATATTCCCTTCCTTTTCTCTCTCATTTCTAATTTAAAATGTGATCCCTCACCAAGACTGCACAACTTATATTTTCTCTATTTTCACTTTGGAGCCTTTCTTTTTTCTACAAGGGCATACTGTATCCCTTGTAAGAAGTGGTGAGGAATGAGCCCTGTCTCCTCAGCCAGTGTTTTTTAGAAGAGTTTTATGTGCACAGGAATGCCCGTCTTTTAACATGAAAACTCCCAAACTGTGAAGGGAAAACATATTCAGTGTTTCTGCTGCCCCTATTTCACCTGCTCAGATCTATTTGGTGATTTTATTTTTATTTGTTTATTTATGATGGCTTTGGAAGCACTACTGAGATGAAAAGATGTCCCCTCCCTCTGCCTCTCTGCAGCCTGATCTTGCTTCTTATTGACAGCTTCAAAAAATGGGAGAGAAGAGAAAATTCCCCTTACAGGAGAGCATCCCAAGTGCTTGAGTCCTGCAGCTGAGCTCTCATGGACCCTTCTTCACATTTCACACCTATCCACAATGTACAGGTAGTTATTTTTCCTGCTTTTCCCTTTCACAATATGAGCACTCATCTTGTCTCCTTTTCTACTCCTTTGTTCACACATTTGCCTCCTATTACTTCTCATCAGACTGTGTTGGGAGAATTCATTAGTATATATAACATGCTTTGAAGTTGTCCAAATAATGGTGATGTAACACTTTTGCACTTCTATAGGCTCTTTTATCTGAAGATCAAAGTACTAAGTTACGATTACCATGATTGGATTATTGCTGCTTACCCTTTGGATCTAAGGGTAAACAGAAACTCTTCTGGATAGGCATTAATCAGAATTACTGAATTTTATTAAATAGATTGAATGCCATAAAGCATATTGCTGCTTAAAGAAAGGGGTGTGTACACAAGCTGTCATTTCCTACCATTTGATGATATGAATCAGGTGGCTCCCAGCTGTCACTTGGCTCCTTTGATCCAAGTGAAAATGGAAATAAAATCAAGGCACCAGCATGGGAGACTTCAGATGTGACTCCATGTTCTGCCTCCTCCAACTCCAGACCCTGTCTGAGCACAGCAAGGCTTTTGCCCCTATTTTGTAGCATGACCCACATTTTGCTTTTCCCAACAACTCAGTTTCATCAAGCCTTTCACAAGGAGTAGCCTAGCACCTCTGTCATATTTCAATAGATTTGTCTTTGCCTGCTCACCATTTTGGGGTGTTACAAAGGTCATGTGTTTATGCATTCCTGAGCTTCTCATGAAAAGGGAGGACAGTGCTTTGCTTCCTCAGTTACTAGGACAAGTAGCTGGGATGAAATCTGGGACAAAAACAGAATAGGTACAATAAATACCAACTCCAGTGGAATAAGAGAAGTACTCTAAGCCTCTCAGTGGAAAGCCATGAGGTTTTGGCTAGCTCTAGGGATTAAACCAGCAAAGAGGAGCTCTGGATTCTCTGTGTGTTGTGAGCCAGAACAATTTGAATTGAGGAGTTCAGTGTTCATATGACTGTATAACCAGAGAGTGTGTGCATGATATCTTAGTGCTGATGAAAGTGATGTACAGCATATGGAAGAGTTATTTAATCAGGGCTTCCCCATGAAAACACTTTCAGGGTTTCCCATCTTAACTACAGTATTTTTTTCTGAAGTGCCAACATTAAAGCAGTGTGTGACTAGTGGCCTTGAAGAGACACCACTTCAGGGAGCTGGAGGTCATTCAGCTCCTCACAACCCTAACTCTTCGACAAAAGCACTTGGCAATTGACCTAGCTAGCAGGAAGACACAACCATGTGCAGTACTGGCTGCAGCTCAGAGAATGTCAGACCCCAGCTGAGCTGACTGCTTGGGGATAACAGGTTATCAAGGGGGAAAAAAATGAAAAAAGAAAGTGTGTTACTCTTACTGATGGAAATTCAGCAAGTTGGAGTACAGTGTAATAGGGAGTCCCTGGACCCTCAGAGGGTCTCCTGCCAGAGTCATAGAGAAGTCTATAAATCTTAGAGGCACGCTTACAAATCTTAGTGCTGCTCATGAATCTGAGCCAGTGCACAGTTAGAAACACAAGCAGCACAGGCCATTGCAACACCAGAGATGCCCTAATAAAACTTCCCAATAGATTAAAAAAACCGTGCAATGCACTTTCCCCCCTGCTATTTTTAACTTCATTTTCAATCAGAAATATGAGAAACATTTATTTGGTCCTGCAGAAAGAGATTGCAAATATATTTTTAGCTTAATAAATCTGCTTTTGGATCAAGTGTTTGACTTATTTTAAACACAGCTGGTGGAATGATTAGTAAATCTGTCACTCAATGGGGAACTGTAAGCAAATTTCTTGCTGTCCCCCAACAACCTCAGAGCTGTGGAAGAGTCACTAGATATGCCTGATAGAGAAACCATCCCAAGGAAGTGGCTTACAGATCGTTGGAGGAAACATTGATTACCTCTGAAGCATTTAGAAATTTTCAGATGGCAGAGCACAGACATTCCAATGACTCATTTTTCCTTTACAGATGAAATTACGTTTTCCCAACAATATTTTTGCAGTTTGTTATTTTCTTCTTCTGAGTCCTCTGTATCCTTCAACATTTTTTCCAAATGAAAAACAGAATAGCAAGATGACTATTTTAAAAGAATTTCCATTTTCCCCTGGCTGCCACATTTTGGTTGCCATGGAATTGCACAAACTCCAAAGGGGACTGTATAGTTAGATATTGTGCAATTTGTCAAGCGGCTCCTCTGGTGAGTCACTTTCCCTGGTTAAGTGCATTTCAGAAATAAGTGTGGTCATCAGTTCCTGATGATTTGCAAGTACTGCTGTTACCCTGTAACCTGCATTTCCTCTCCCCGGACATAATTAACTCTGCCAGGTAGAGATAATTGCAAAATCACCTGGTACACTTTTAAAAGGAAAGAAGACTTTTCCATGAGTTGGTTGAAATCTTTTTTTTTTTTTTTTTACTTTTATTCTTAAAGACCAACCTCAGCTCACCAGTTCAAGCAAACTGCCAAAAATAAATAATCCTGAGCTTTGTCCCCACAAACAAGCCTCCAAGCCTCCTAGATTCACCCCACACTGAAGAAGGTGTAGGGATGCTGAACCAACCTTGCTCCCAGCCTGGCTTGGTTGCTTTGTCCCCCAGGGCAGCCCCAGCATGAGGTGCAGATTGCATGTGCTCCCCAAGGAAATGACAAACTGTTTCTTCCTTCCTTGCAAATATAAGCCCCTTGCCTTGAGATTGCACAATGAATCCAACTGGTGGTCTGTAGTTTCAAGAAGATGGTCTCTTAAGTCCCCAGAGAGGCTTTAGCAAGCTCTGCCAGATGGCTGCACTCCATCACCCCCCAGACAATCCTGTGCAAACAGTGCAAGGAGAAAAACAAAACCACAAAACTTTCCCCATTGCTTGTGCAATTCCTACCTTGAGTAAGCTCACACAGCTCTCCAGTGACTCTCCAAGACAAGTTAAATCTTGTTTAAGGTTATAATGTGTACTGCAAGGACGGCACCAAAACTGTGCATCAGGCCAAAAAGATGGGCAGATGCTTGGAGTGCCAGAGAAGCAGCCTACTGAAATCAAGCAGAGCCGCTAAGTAAACATCAAGGCTTAGCCTTCATTTCAGGAAGAAATTAAAATCCTTTTAATTGGTAAATGCAGCTGCTTCTAATTTCCCTAATTCTAAATTTTTAGCAAAATATATAAGTACCCTGCAAATGTAAGTTAACAAAGGGCAGAACAGAAATAACTCCCTTGAAACAACCCAAATCAAACCTCTCACTAAAAAAATAAAATTTTTGACCTAAACAATTTCTGATTTAGATCTTGTCTAAAACTGGATAAAATCTTTCAGTACTAGGAGCATCTTGATGAAATTTAAAAGTGCTGCTATTTTTCAAAACCTCAGGAGGCTAGTTTAGGAAATAAAAAAACCTCAATAACTTGTGGAGCAATTTTGCTGTTATTTCCACCAGCTCTGTGGTTGAAGTCTCCCATGATTTTTTTTTTTCAACTGATCTAAAAACAAATGTAAATAAACAGGAGAAACAGCAGAAGAAAATGTTCAGCATTAATTACAGGTACATAATAAATACCATACTTGCTCTTCCACAGACAAACTGCTGTGATTGAGTGCAGCAGAAAGCCTGCAAAGGAGTGCAGTGAAATATGAGCCCAGCTGCGCACTGTATAGATCAGCCAGAGTGCACCGTTTCAAAGTCTCTAAAAACAAATAAGGATGTCCACAAAATGCCTATAAATAATAGATCATATCTATTGACTGGATAGCAGCATTTATATCTCTCCTTCCCACCTCAGAGTGCGCTCATTCATCCCTGCGAACAAACCTCTGTTAGTAGTGTGTTCCCCCACCCCCAGCCAGGGGGTCGCATTTTGGCACATGACACCGCACCCTGCACTGGCTCTAGGGTTGGACTCTGCAGACAAGTTAAGACCCATTTAACTTTTTATCACAAGCCAGCTGAAGAGTGGATTGCATCTTGCACTTGTCTCCTTGCACGCAGTAAACACACGCAGTTTTTAGAGCACACTGGTGTGGCCCCACCATTTCCCAGCAGTGCTCCCCTAGGACACCTTACACATAACCTTTTCCTGCTCGTGCATCCCTGCTGATGCTCTCGAAACATCTCTTCTCAAGTGTGGCCCTCTCCCAGACACAGGCTGTGATGAAAGCTTCATCCATCATTTCACTTCCAGTGCAGGCTGACCAGGGTAACTCCAGCTCTGTTCTGAATCACGCAGATTATAATGAGCAGTTTCAAGTTCTGTTGTCCAGATACTGTGACATGAGAATCCATTGTGTCATGATATGACCATACATTTCCCTTCTACTCCTGATATGTTTTGATCTGAATCCAAAATACACGTTTTATTTCTACAACACAGTATAAAGAGAGCTGGGGTTATTTTTGGAGATCTCTATTTCATTTTCATCTGGCAAGGCACAAAGGCTGCATTTATTGGGTGATACTGTGTGATATTTATCCTCCTGTCAGACTCCAGTGGGGACAAGACTCTGAGAGTCACTCAGCTGAGAGAAACTCTATATTCTATCTCCTGGTATATTCAAAGGAAGAATAAATGTCTTTCTGGAAGATCTATTTTAGCTAAATGTATTTCATTTTAGTCAAACATAAGTTTTCTGAGTCACAGGAAGAGTAACTGGATTAAATTTAATAGTCTCCAATATACAGGAAGTCTCTTTTGAGCTCAAACCATATGAAACAACACTTTTGTGATCACAAAAAAAGAGATCAAGCTAGGAAGCTGACAAGATAAATATATATTTTACTCCCTGCTTTTTTATCCTTTTCACAATAATAAAATAATTTATGTTGTAGAAAATGATGGGGCAGATGAAAAATTCACAAGCCTCATTTTGCTGCAGAGGAGGTCAGGAAGCAGAGATGTTACCTCGGTTTCCTTCTCAAAAGTTCCATCCTGAGCAAGGAATGGCAGCAACATACTGGACGATAGCGAGGTCAACAGCTGCTACATGCTGGGGTTATTTTAAGCTCTGAAGACAGTTTATCAAATTACATTTCTGAAAAAATGGTACAATGTGAGACATATTTAATTCACATTTCTTTTGCTGCAGGTCCATGCTACTGGCTGAGGGTAATTTACTACCTCAGATGCCTGCTCTGAGAATCTCCTTTCTGGGTCTCTGTTTCACATTTAATGACTGCTTTTACAATTTTATGACCGTTTTCTGAAGCTAAGGTGTCACTTTGCAAAGCCTAATAGTTTATGGCCTGTTTCAGACTTCACCGATTTCTGCCCATTACTATGTACCTGAAACTACTCACAACACCAAAATGTTATTTCTCTCTCATTCTGCTGTCTATCAGCCAGTAGTTTGAAATCACAGGTTTTAAGGGCAATGGCAGAGACCATCTCACCTCAACCAGGACTAATTAGTCCACACAATAGTGACTGAACCATATCCAGTGGAGCCACTGGTCAGTGATAGTGCAGAAGAGGGACAGAACACTTCCATGGGAAAAGTCCAAGAGTTCACAGCCTCCTTTGGTTGAAGCTATGTACCTACAATCAAGTCATTTCATTCATGTCTTAGGAGGGATGGATTACTTGCTCATGCTCATGTTACAGCATCCAAAGTCACAACACAGATTGCCTCTAGCTCTGGCTGGGACTCTTCATGACTGCTTACTGCCTGACCTTTGTTACATTCATCCAGTCTATGCCTAGATATAAAAGCTTCAGAGTTTCAAGAACATCAGTTGACCTCATGCCAAACAGCCTCACTCCTTGGAGAAGAGGCTATGAGCACATCACCCACAACTGCGCTCTGTCGTGGCCATCTGCAGGTCATCAGATTCACAGTATGTCCTTAAAGTGCTTGGTAGGTTATGACCAGCATACTTAAAAGCCTGATTAAAGTTCTGGCTAGTAAGACTGTCCTTAAAAAGGATGCTATTTTCCTTCAAAAGCATACTTTTGTCTCTGGGGGGGACCAAAGTTCCCTGAGGACTGGTCTGAAACTGAGGAACACACATTTACAAAAGCAAGGAGCTGCTGCAAACCTCACCACCTGCTGTGCTGAATGATGTGTCTGCAGTTTTGAACTTACATTTTTTCAAGGTAAATACATAGTGGCATATGCACTTAAAACATGTACGCTCTGGAAAAAACCCACAAGCCTCCAGACAAATTTCCTCTACTCCTTCCCAAAACAAAACTGAAATAAACAACCCAAAACCTCTACAAAACCAAAATACACCCCTGCACTTGCTCCTTTCTGCTGGGGAGAGAATGACAGAACAGATGTATAACAGAAGCTATTTATGTTGGTTAATGCATTAGTGGGGAGATGTTGAGAGATTGCTGTGATAAGTTTAGAAGCAACCATATAGAAAATATATTGGTATAGAGCAGATCCCCACCTGCCCACAATGTCATTCTACCAAACATTAATTTCTAAGCAATGTGTGTCAGAAATCCTGCACTAGGTTCATGTGAAAAATACATGTGAAATATGGAGGGTGCTCAGAGCCTTTCTGTACAACAACATCCTGTGGAAATTCTCACTCTTCTGCTTTCTCCTTTCGTTCAGATCTCAGAGAGATATCCCCTCTTCCCTCCCACTTGCAACCATCTTAAGGAGCTGTACTCAGGGTACTGGGAGTTATAATAATTCCCATATTTCAAATTTTCTTCCAAAAATTTGTAGTTAGAAAGTACTCCTGTGCTTCATGGGAAAACACTGGTTTCAGTAAAATTATGATTTTCATTATCAGGGCAATCAAATTAGTGACATTAAAATAACAATAACAAAATCATTCTCATTTCCCATTTCAAAGTAAAATGAAACAAGGCTTTGAAACGGTGATTCAAAGCATGCTGTTTAGCTAGAGCAAATCTTGTTACTTGAATCAAAGCTACTGATCTTTCCTTGACACTTTTTATTAAAGATATTTCCAAATTTGCTATTCTGCAAAGTCGCAGCTTTTCACCTCTTCACACTCCTCCTTGGAACAAAAACTGGCTACTGCAGTGTCCCCAGAGGAAGACAATCCCTTTGCTAAATAAGAATAATGATGACAAGAACAACAATGAGAATGAAAACCACAATAACCTGATTCTAACACATGGGGCTGTGTTGCAAAACAGCAATAAAGTTGAAATTTCCCTCTGCTAGGAAGACTATCTGAATGCTCTGCCTGGACTCCTACTAATCAATGATCAGATGAAAAAACATATTCATAAAAGCTGTCACTATTAAAAAGCCCTGAAGGCTTTTATTTCCCTGATATCCCAAGCTCATTAATATTTGGACAAATTGGCATCCAATAGCCAACAAGCTGGCGCCTAGCCTCTCCTTCCATCCATGGGAGCTGTGCTGCGCTGCACAGTCATCTTCGCTTACCAATGGAGTTGTGTCACCTCCTTGACCCCAATGACATCCCAGCATGCAGGAAGTTAGCTGCTCAAATTTCCTTTGAAGGGAAACAAAGCCCAAAAAAAGAAAGGCTGGGGAAAAAAGAAAACGAAAGTCCTCTTTGCTGTCTGCTTGTATAAGAGCATTGCTTCTGATGTTGCCATGACATGTAAATGCAGAAAATGCATATACTGTCTGTAAATTCATTCTTGTGACTGGCAGTGCTTCTGGTTTTGAGTCAAACTTGGCCAAAAATGTTCCTAACCTCAACTGAGAATGACAGCCGTGTCCTGCAGCATCTAGCAGAGCAGCTTTGGTGCTTGATCTGTCCACATGCTTTCCCTCCAACCAACATCCAGAGCAGACCTCTTAGGAGTGATGCATACATACACCAAGGCACTTGTCATTAACTTGTCATTAACCCTTTTTCAGCCTTACAAGCCCTAAGTATATCTGCCCTGGACACAAAACACCGGAGGTGTCAAAAACCTTATCCCTGGATCACATCTGATCCTGCCTCATGTGAATATACATTTACCAAGATGAAGATTCCTCAGTTATTACACACATTAATTACCAGATACATAATTTGTGCAAATAAATAAGATTATCAATAAAACCTATCAGAACCCTGCTTACAGCTATTTGGTTCCCATGCTTTGAATTATATTTCTTTTCTTTTTGAATGCCTTTTTATGAACAAGATGTTGAGAAGATACGTCTATCATGGACTATCACAGGCTTCTGCAGTAGGCAAAATCTCTGTAACCAAGATTTGTGCAAATATAGCTCTCAAAAATGAAGGAGATACTTTTAGACATTATTTACAAATAACTCTTTGTTCTTGTCTCAGTCACAGATTTACATCTGCATTTCATACAGTTTTTCAGTCACCTGATATTGTGCCATCTTTTCCAAGAAAAATTAATCTAAAAGTTATCACAAGAGTCATTCACCAAAAAGTCCCTTTAGGAACCCTTTGGACTTTGGATCCTACTGAACTTTTAGGCAGCAGAACTATTGGCTGAGACGGAAACCAGAAGGAAAACTCAGTACTTCTCTGACCCTTCTAACGGACAATAATAATTAAAGTGACTGAGTGAGCTTCATAACCTTAGACACAGACCATATAACATTTCATGGCTGTGAGAACTGTGAACCCTTGCATCCTTTCTGAATCTGTAACCATTTCAAAAAACTAGACTATGTTTCAGGAAGGAAGGTCAAAGAAAAACACATTCAGCTCCAAAGCATGCAGAATGATTAAACCACATGGACAGAAAGAAGGTTCGCTGGTAAAGACAACCCACCTTGGAGAAATATCACATCCTTGTTGCATGAAAGCTCCTAGGGAGAACCAGAGACTGTTGAATATCCCAAACTCATTTGTCTGGTCATTGGTTGGCTGGTCCCGACCTTCCTCAAATTCCTCAGTGTGCCACTCATAAGGGCTGAAGCGACTCACCAGGAAGAGGACAACACTCACTCCAATGTAGGCAAAAACAATGCACATCCATATCTCATAAGCCAAAGGATCCAGAAAGGAAAAAACTCCTGGTTTGGATTTTTGAGGCTTTTTTATCATGATAGAGATACCTAAACTCATGAAAGGTTTGGAAAAGTCTATAACTTCTTCTCGAACCAGAGTGATGGTTAATGGTGCCACAGCCACATCCGCCCTCTGAAAAGGAGAGACAGGAAAGAGGTTTGCATTCTGGGGATAAAGTGTATCTACTAACTCCAGTGTATGTTCCTTTGATCTCTGTTTACCCCTGCTATCTCAGAAGAAATCAGACAAAACCAATCGTAAGAGAAATGTTAAAAAAGAGGAGCCCATATTATTGGTGGATTATTTCCATTTTATCACTCCTGATTACCAGTTCTGTTTTGAAATCATAGCATTTTCTTTTTCAGCCACCAAGCTCTTCTTGTCTGCTTTCTCCACTGATGTCAGTCTGATGCAGATGATTTTTGCTAAAAGAGCTTTATCACTCAGACATCAAAAGAGGCAAGGAAAGGCCATTCGCCTGAAAAAGGATGCCAGGATGTTTACTTCCATCAGGAACCGCTTTTTGATTGCATAACTGACGCAGGAGAAGAGGAAAAATGTTCTAGTGACAGCAATGTGCAGCCTCCACTTATTTTACAATCCATCTTGAAAATGGAAAGGGAAATGCACTGTCAGCATACACTACGGAGCTACCAGCAGGAAACAGATCACCCCCAACTCCAACATAGTGACACAGAGACTTGGGCACTAATGGTCCCTGCACTAATTTCCCCTTTCCCTACAAGGGAAAATTATACCCTCTGAAGGATGACCTCAACACCACAAATTGCAACTACCAGACCAAATCAAGTTTAGAAGTGTAGGCTGCAGGTGTATATCTAAGATGATGGAAATGAGTGGCTAGACACAAAGTACTCTGGTCCTACTGTTCACCAGTCATATGCTGAGTGTTTGAAATCTTATCCTTCTTTCATCATACCATTATCATGCAAATATAAAGTAGAGTAAAATATGGAGATTCTACCCATGGGAAAGTTTGACCTTTCAATACTTGTTCTTCCAAAAATGGAAAGAAAAAGAATCTTGAAACTGTTGAAAGTAAATATTTTGACATTTCCATAGGCACAAAATGTGCTGTCCTTCCATAAACTAAAATAATTCGCTTGGGCTGATTATTTGCATTATCAGAGCTGTGGTTATCAAGACAGATCAGTCTTACAGAATACAGGGCTCCTTCTTACTCTAGGGCTTGAGTGTGTTCTCAAGCAGCAAAAGCTAAAGACAATGGTCGAGGTTGGACACTCACCCCATAAACAAGTTCTCCCACCATGCCATTCCATGTTTTGGTATCAGGGTCTCGGGCTCCATACTTCCCGTCTCTGACAATCTCCAGCCTGTAGTGGTAGCCAACGTGCTTCGCGATCTCAGCAGCAAGCTCCACACAGTAGCCTTCGTACCTCTCATTGCCTTCAAACTGGTTGGCATTCTTCTTGAGCATCACATATGGGTCTTCCTGGCACAGAGAAGACCAATACTGAGTCATGCTCCACATTCTAGAGATGCACATCAGAAACTCACAGTAGAGCAGCTTCTAGTCCCTTTGCAAAGCTCTGGATTTGTGGTCCTGTACTAAAGGGCACAGTGAACACATAGTGGGCTTACTTTAGAAGGTATGAGTTGTGATTTTTATTAGGGTATTTTCTATTTACTCATGTAGAATCTGTGTGCAGTTTCTGCAGTGATGGACCTGAAAGGAATGGAATAGCTGGGGGAATTTGGAAAACAAACCTTTCAGTGCAGTTCTGGAAAGGCTATTTACTGCATCTGAGATGTGAATTTTAAAGACATGTCTGCCTATATGGGCACAGGCAGAATCAAATCTGCTGGACAAGAGAGAGCCTGAAGATGTTTAACTCAATCTGGGTATTGTGTCTTCTCTGTAGACTCCCAGTAAGTATTCAACAAACAAGTTAGTAAAATTTCATATTTCTGCAGGATAAGCATACACAATGACACAATACATGATACCATACATTATGGGGTACCTATTATTCCTTTATGATTATAGTGGAGATTTGTTTTTAAAGCTATGATTCAGCCTCTCTGCACAATACAGCTTATCCTTCCCAAAATTACAGCCCCCATTCTGTGGGCTAAACACAAAACACAGGTATAATGTTCCTAATTTACCTATGCTGATGCCTCTACTATCTTGTCATAATCTTTTGTATTTTCTACATTTAAATATGAGAGCTCTTTAATAACTATTTAATTAGCCTCAGCAATCTTCAGATAACTTTATGGACCCAGCAGGAAACAGTAAGTGCTGTTATTATTATTATTATTATTGCTATTATAAAAATTACATAGTACAAAGTAGGCTACATGAGGGGGAAGAGGGAGTCTGCACATCAGGGAGATGGGGGAGAATGAGAGCTGAGATAGAAGCCACAGCACTTACTAGGATAGTTGTGACTATGTAAGTCCTGTTCTGTAGGCTTGTAGACTCATTGCCGCTTTGAGTATCTATGGCTGCTGGAACCAGCTTCTCATCTTCATTCCAATAACCAATCTGCCGAATATAAAAATAGGATACCTCACTAATATCTCTTTGCAATATTAACCAAGATATGGTAGCAGGGTCTTCCAACCAGGATCACCTCTCTCTGTATGTTCATAACTGCTGAGGGGACCAGAAACTTCCTCATCCCACCATGTATCCATCCTGAAAATAATGTGGAGGATATGCTGCAGTAGCAGTTTGTATGCACATAAAAACATGTGGCACACAGTACTGAGGGTTTATTCCCATTGCCTGCTTCAGCCCTACACCAAGAGTTCACATCTTCCCTGTGTGACTTCTGAATATTTTTCTGACAGTGAGCATGCCTGATGCAGGTCCAGATGCTTCAGCGTGATAAAATGCTATCCTGCAGCTGAAAGCCTGCATGAACATAGGACCTTAGGACATCTTGAGACAAGACGACAAAACATCATGTGAAAAATCCCCCTAACACTATCCTGGCCAATGTCAATAAGTTTGGGGTTATGAATAAATTGAACAGTTGTAACAGGAAGAACTCTCATGTTGATTTGTGTTTATTAATAATCAGGATTTGGGATGACCTATCACTGCTTGCAGGTAAAGCAGAGTGCCACTGAATATCACTAGGAAGACCATTGTTAAGATTATCCGCTTTGAGTGGCTGATTTTATAAGAGGTTTTCCATCACCCCATGTGTGAAGTTGCCCGAGGTCTGCTCATGTGAAAGGAATTTCTTATCACAATAAATAGGAAAGGGTATTAACACAGGGCACAACTAGAAGCCTACTCATGGCAGATTAGAGATTATAACAGCTCAGGAGAAAAAAAATCTACATGGGCCACTCATCTCTCTTCATTGCACAGACAAAAAGAGAGTGAAGAAAAAGCTTCCAAAGCTCTGCCCTAGACCAATGAAAATGGAAACATATGTTTGTTTTGCACCTCTAGCCTGGTGGATCTAAGTAAGATACAATAAGCATCTTGAAAATGATGTACATGTCTTCCAAACAAATATAATTTCTGTCATAGCAGATATTTAGTCATTCTGTTTTTCTCTCGTCTAGACTCTCCAGATTGCCAAATTCTTGAAGTTCAGAGCCCCAAACTGGACATAATACTGCATTTGTCCTCTTATGAATACCAGAGGAGGAAGACCACTTTGTATGTCTTCAAAACGACACTATTTGTCCATGAGAAATTTGCCTTTTCTCTTGATTGGTGGTCTCTGATCTCAGGTATAAGTATGAACTGGGGGTAGGGGTTGTAAATATGAAACTTTTTTTATTTGCAGTTTTTCTTAGTTTCACAATATTTATTCAAGTATTTAGTCTCTCAGGGAATTGAGGTGATGTAGAAAGATTCCAAATGAATGCCCCATTCCAAAATATTTAGTAGCTCTCCTATATTAACAGAATAACTGAGTTGCTCTTTGTTCTTTAAGTAGGTAGTATCTAAAGTGGGACATAAGCACACAGAGTCGTATTTTCAAAATACTTAGTATTTCAAGGGCTTAGCACCTCTGAACAAGGCCAGATTTTTCTGGGATATAGAAAGGGATCGAGACTCCAGAACAGCATGAATGTCTGTGTAGCTAGCAGGACATGGTTAGCAGTAAAGCCCTTGTCATCTCAAGGTGAGCAGTGTAAGGTCAACAAAGGGTTCACCTACACTGGTTAGAGCAGACAGCTTCTGCCTGGGTCTGCCTTGGCTCATCCTGGGAGAAGTGGGAGAGCAAAAACCAGACAGTCATGTAGCTCGACCTGAGCCAGTGTGCCCTGACAATAGCAAGATTGAGTGGGCCAAGCTTTTGCTATCCTGGAAATCCCTGCCCCACAGATGGAATGCCTTTGTTGCTCTTGATAACCCTTTCTATATGCTGCATTTTTTTAGTAATACACCCTGAGTTCTCCCTAGTGCTTGGCTTTGCTTATGCAGAAAGCTGTGAATTCACTTGTGGTGACTTCACACGTAGGGTTTCATGAACAGAAATGTCTGTTGAAACCCTAGCACACTGTAACTCAAACACCAGACTAGTGCCTGACGTAGGATCTCAGGTCACTTTCTACTTTACCTTTCTGATTCCATCATGTTTCATCTCAATCACATGGAGGGTGTAGTTGGTCCTCCGTCCCTTCTCATTAAACTGAACGTTGCCAGACAATCCTTCAAAACGGACCTTAAAGACATAAGTATCAATGAGGAAAGTGAATTGGTCAGCATCCCATGTGGGAGTGTCTCGGCAGCAATAAGAGGCGAGGGGAAGAAGGAAGGAGAGTGTAGTTGTGTCTCTTGGGTTCATGCAGGCAAGGCAGGACGTTTACCTGACAATAGGCTTTAGATTAGGTTCACTCTCTACCCTGTGCCTGGCCATCTGCATGGCCTTTCTCTCAACTTACCTTTTCTTTTACAAACCCTTTTTCTTAAAACTTAGTGGCCTGTTACTGAACTCAGTGATACATAAGAGGTAGATCATATGCATGAGCCCATCACCTCTTGGGATGTGATAGTGAAATAAATCAACTATGAATTCCTTGGGTTTTGTGTTTGTTCATGTTTTCTAAATGTGACCTGGAGTCAGGATTTGGTAAGGAATTTGTCAGTCCAAATCAGGAACTGTATTTGGAGAAAATACAAAATTATGGCCATGGCTTCCAGCTGCCACCTTTTGATAAAGTCTATCAGTTAACAAGCAAATTTAATTACCTCTGCAACAGCTTAATAAAACCTGACAATTTTGTATTGTAAATGAGATTTGCTTAGGAAACTTTGAATCATAAATCTCTGCTGATCACATTGCCAAGTTGAAGAGCATTGATTACATTACATCCAGTCACATACAGTATGTGGAACTGAGCAGTGGGGACTAGGAACATGAGAAAGGAATGCAAAGTTGTGTCTCTATAGAGACCACCTGGAGAAGTGTTCATGCCACCAGTTGGGAATTCAAGGTTTGTTCTCAGCCTTTCCACTTGCTTTGGACAAATCTGTTGTCCCTGCAACTGAAGTCTTCCCATGTCCAAAATGGGAATGGGTATTTAGAAGCCTTTTTCGGTACTCTGAGATCCTTAGAATAAAGGCTTATGGTGAAGAAATGAGGATATATCATTATGGAGGAAATCTGTTGCTAATATGCTTAAACTGTGTTTTCCAGCTATTATCACAAATGTTTGTCATGAAAAAGAACATCTGCCAGTATTTTCTGAATCTCCTTCAAGTCAAGAGGTATTCCTGGTGACATTTGGAGAAACATGCTTTCCCCTTCTCACAAGACATAACATTCCTATAAAAGATAGATGCACTAGAAAAGCACCATTGTCTTAAGCACTCCCATGGCTGTATTTTTATGGCCTCTTTGGTTTTCTTTTCAGGTCCTGATAATTCTGAAGTTTAGGTCATGGGTGCTTGTGCTTTATATGCACTAAAAGGCAGGTGTACACCACCAATTTCTTCTATCTGAATGAATCAAAACTTCATCTTGTGATGAAGTTGTGGCACTGAAATGGCAAAAAAGGGTCTCTCCCATCCATCCTGGAGGCTGCAACACAACTTTTCCATTCTTTGAGACCCTCGGAATCACTACAAAATATAGCAAGGACTGATTTCAACAGGGCTAAGCATCAGTAAAGTCAATTGGAGACATGAGCATTTAAGCACATTTGTGTATAAGGTATGGCTATGTGGTTCTTTGCTGGGAGAGCTGGAGGAGAAGGATGCTATTGTGGCCTTCTGATTTACAAGGTTAGTTGGCAGTTATGGACTAGCTACCTGCTTACTAGATGTGGTAATCAAATAATGTTAACAAAAAAAAAAAAAAAAGAGTCAAAAATTATAATAATCTTTTCAAAGTACAACTGAAACCTCAGTGTATGGGTTTAGCAATATTTTGTGATCAGTTTCCTGGGGAAAAACAACCAACCAAACAAAAAAACCCAAGTAACCAAACAAACAAACAAAAGGCAATTCTCTTTAATAAAAGCATATTTTTTGCTGAAGACTGTTAGTTTTCTGTTGTTGAAAAATTGCAGAACATTTCAAATTGCTTTTCATCTTTGCTCCTGCCATCCATTACTCCTTCCTACACTAAACAGAAATCAGGCAATTTGGGGGCTTATTCCAGACATTTGTGTAGAAATACGTAGAGAAAACTTTTTGCTTTTAAACAGCTCATAAAATTTTAGGCATTAGCAAATGGGAAGTAAAGAGAAAACACACTGTGAATAGCTGTGAGAATTGCCCTAATTTGAGTCTTTACAGAAAGGATA
Source organism: Ceryle rudis (assembly GCA_033439905.1). NCBI lineage: Eukaryota > Metazoa > Chordata > Aves > Coraciiformes > Cerylidae > Ceryle > Ceryle rudis. The sequence goes on along the minus strand of JAAGNO010028655.1, from coordinate 36,614 downwards.
ACTCAAACCTTCAATCTAATCTTAAATTCTTCTATTTCCATCTGCCTCTTTATTGCTATAATACTAAATACTGGATGATTATTTAATTCATAGGTAAAATTTTCCTAGGGGTCTTCTTCCCTTGCATGATCTAGAACATTTTATTTTGACCAGCAAAACTGAACTGGTCAAATCTTTTGAAAATTATAGTCTTTCAATGGTAATGAAAAAAACTTTCACAAGTACATCTTCAGGTTTTTTTGTCCAATATCACTACAGTTGAAAAATTAAGAGTTTTGAAATTGTTTTAATGAAGAGATGAGGAAACTTCAGAGGAGATTTTCCAACATGCAAAACTGTATTTTCTAGCCAAGTCTAATTTTCATATCCTGTTCTCATAAATTCAATAAAGGAAAATGCTTGAGAACCCATTACTCATCAGAAGACTTCCAAGTATTTCATGTTTATTAGGTAACTGATCTCCCTAATGCATCAAGGAGGCTGATTTTATTATAAGGGCTTGGAGAAGCTATGACAGTGATTTGCCCAAGGTCATAAAGAACATCAATGACAGGCTTGGGAACAAATTGAATCCAGGCAATAAAATCAAATCAGATGCAAGAGTTGGTTTTAAAGGAACTGTTGTTTACCAGTAAGCCAAAACCAAATCAAAAGAAAATACTTGGGGGAATTTACATATGATGCAAATTAACCAAATTTTCTTCTTGCCTTCTTCACAGTTAGGGAAAGAAGATGGGATAAGCTATATTTGCATAACAGTGAAATAGCAGTATTTGCAAGGAATCTCTCTATTTTTGTCTGAAAACAAAACCCCCACAACCAAAAAACCAAAAAGCAAAAATGCTAGAAGTGCATTTCAGTATTGAAATTTAACAAAATTTTAAAACATTATACCTTTCTAAGTTTTTAATAAGTGTATTGTTGTTTTCTCTCGCTGTAAGTTTCAGGTAAAATTTTTCTTTATTCAAAAATCTAAAGCTTTATGTAGGATGAAAAAGTATGACTATCAGATATCTAAATGGATGTTATTAAGACTTCTATGAATCCTCACAGTATGAAATAAGCTATAATCTGGGTTTGAGAACAGTTTGATGACAGCCAATTTTGAGGGCAAAATTCACATGGTTTCAAGCTTCATTAGCAATCTGGAACTGAAGCTGAGTTCACAGAGAACTGAAGGAGCTTCAAAAAATATGGTCTGAGCAGATATCTCTTGAAAAGGGGAAGAAAAAAAACAATAACATATATCGGGTAATATTTTGGCTTTTGCATCCCAGAACAGAGAAGTTGGAGAAGGCAAGGACATGTCAGATAGTACCAGCAGAATTGGTTTGCTGCATGTATCCCTGAACTGTTTAGGAGACCTGTCTCTAATGTGGAAGGATCAGCTCCTCATACTGAGTGTTTCTGCTGATAATCACCCCTCTTCTCCCACCCACAGGCTACATTCAGCTGTCCTTGCAGTGCACGCATGTGTTGGGTTTCGAACCTGTTGCAGCGCTCTCTGGATGTCAATGCCTTGTCCCCAGGGCACGGCCGGGTTGGCAAGGCAGTCCCCAGCATTGCCGCGACGGGAGATATCAATCCGCTGCCTTCGGAGGTTCTGAAATGCCTCAGCCATCACCCGAACCCCATCATACGTTAGGGCTGACGTGTACTAGAAAGAGAAAAGGATTTGTACATTTCCTGTTACAGAGAGCTGGCCTTGGCCATGTTACACTGTTCGCCCTCATGGCAACTTTTCAGATGATTTTCCCTGTTTTCATCTACGAAGTTCAACAGTCTCTTGTTCCCTGTAATCACTACCATCCTGTTGACTTATGAAAGTTGGTGCCTTCTCTCCCAGATGATGGGAGAGCAAAGGAGAAGCTCCTGATACAGAGCTAAGGATGGCTCTGCTTTGCCTTTTGCTCTTGTAGCCCAGCTGCCTTAAGGCAGCACTCCCTGAGGAGGACTCAGCCTTAAAGGCCATTCACCTGTTACCTGAGTCTTTCTGTTTAATTACACTCATTGATCTGAACTTTTAAGGAATACATTATAGAGTGTAAATGTGAGATACACAAACTCAAATAACAAGTCACCCTTTCTGGTCACCTGATGGAGACCATCTCTCTGATTGAGACCAGAAAAAATTGCTTCAACATGCAAAAAATCTGCAAAAGATTAGTTTATTCAAGCAGAAACTTGTGCAGAAAGGAGTGTTGAACTCTGGCATAACTGGTAACTATTAGAGTTAATTCCTTTTCCTATGCTCACCTAATGATTTATTTCTTTGCGACTTTCTTAAGCTCATACTTCCAAAGTTGACATTTCTATTGCTGAGTGTTTGTCACAAGTGTATTTGTTTTCAAATGTCAGATAGAAAAAAAACCAACTTTCGCCTTTCCCACCCCTTGACAGCTTCAGGGTCTTCTGTGTTAGGAAGTAAAATATATTTCCCCTGTGCTGTACACACTGATTTGAAATGCTCAGAAAGAACACCTGGAAATATTTTATTATCACTGGATATGTAGTAAACAAGTCAAAGGTTAAGGATTTAACAAGGCTTCTTCAGTTTTATATACTGAACATTATGAGATGTTTATTCTTTGGCTTTGAGGAGGGTAAAAACTGGAAGACTGAGTGAATTTGCTAATTTGTGTATTTCTTACCAGGCAGCAACTTCTGCCTACCAAAAATTAGACATTGTTGAGGCACCTGGAAGAGATAATGTTCACAATTTTGTTGTCACAGGTTTTCAGAGTGAGTTTGAAGAGTGCAATCACAGTCACAAAAACAAAGAGGTGAGTATAACTTGAACTGAGACAGATGGACCCTAAATTAAATGTGTTTTTTTATAATACTTGCCTTTGGCCTCTTCCAGTCCACACGAGGATGTTCCCTGGCATCATTATTCCTCCACTGCTGCATGATCCTGGAGGGAACAGCATCTGTGTAATTCACCAGCTGGAAACCTGTTACATTGGCTCCACTCTCCTTGAATTTGGTCAGGTCAATATCCATGAATCCCTAGTACAGGAGAGAAACAGGGAAGCACATCAAAGGAACACATCTCTGGGTGGATAAGAGGAAGCCTGCTTATTTATGCATACAGCAGCCACCTTAGGGAAAACCTCTTCCCTCTGCAAGGTAAGATCCAACTTGAGAGAGGTACCACTTCACTGACCACATGGTGAACTTGCCTTTCTCATAGAATCTGAGCTGGACATAGCCTACAGATTCCACCCAGAAAGACAGATAGTTGTATTAATAACAGCTCATTTGCAAGAAAGCTAGATGGGTAACAGAAAAGCATATCCTGAATAACACTCAGGTGAAAATAGTAAAATCCTCAAAGAGTGTTAGAAAGAATCATTTACCCAGCTCTAACTTTTATGCACTCAGTCACCAATGAAAAGGCTACTACTTTTCAAATCAGTTTGTAGGGAAAACCAAATCCTGAACAATGAACTTTCAACAGATAAGTGGTGGGTCAGCTTGTCAAAGGAAGCTATCTATTAGAAAAGACAGTTTATAGGATTTGCTAATTTGGGAGAAAAAAGGGTGCTATTATGGACTTCAGATTAATAATGAAATAAATTTCTTTATTTTCTCTATTGCTCTCCTCCACCTCTTGCCCACTGCATGTGATGAACACAGGTGTGCAAATACACGTGTACTGGAGTGACATTGTAGAATTAGTCACTCCTGCTGAGTCAGATACAAAAAGTAACTGGAGATACACTAAAGCAATATGGGGAAGAGGTCTTTTTTTGGTCTCCCAGCTTTGATCCTTTCTCTTCAGCACTGCTGTTAGGCAGTATGGTTTGCTGTGCCTCCTTACACAAAGCAGGTGCTTGAACAGAGACTCTGTCCTCCTGCTTAGGTTATGCATGTGGGACAGGCTGAAGCCTGGTGCTTTTTCTTTTGGCATACAAGCACTAGAGCTGTAGTCAGCTGTTTTCACTAGTACCATCAGCAACCATAATGCACGAGGGAAAAATGAATGAGAGGAGTGTGTACAATGCAACCACGTGAGCAATAGTCAAAGCTTGTTTGAGCTCTGCCTTCCTCTATCCTGCTGGTGCATGTTCTCCACAGGCAACTTCACAAATTATCACTGGGTTTCTTTCCCTTCCTGGCTCTAAATATATGATGATGGTCTGAGTTAAAAAAAGGCATGTCACATTATTCTCAGGAGACACTGGTCAGGTTCCCAAAATGTGCATAAGCTGAAGGAGCTAATTAGCTATTATCTTCCAAGGCCAGGATCAAGCCATTAGATGGAAACCTGTTTTAGGAACAAACTGCTTGCAAGGAAAAGACTAAACTGCCCTCTCACATCAACATCAGACCGAGGGAGTCATAAGACTCAAAAATGTTTTTAAAGACTCACACATTTTCTTCCTGCTTTTAAGCAATTTGACATCCACTTACAAGACTGAGGATTGGATATAGGTGTATAGATGCTCTAAACAGATGATATGTTTTGCTTCAAAGTGCAGTGATTTAGGTTAAAAAAAAGTGATTTTTGTGTGTGTGTGTGTGTACGTAATTCCTCAGAATGCTGTTTAAACTCACATGAATCTTTTTTTTGTAATTGCTAGCACAGGGGTTTCAGAAAGCCAGAGCTGTGATTAACGAATAGGAAATGCAGCAGGATAATTGTCCCTGACATCTTAATGCATTTCAAACCCAGGGTTTCTTGACACGCAAAAGTCCTAAGGTTCAGCAAGAAGGACCTCACAGGTTGCCAACTGGTTAGTCATGGCTAGGACCAAATTACAGTGACATTTTGCTCCTGGGAGGTACTCAGGGAAAAAAGATGTCAAAAGAAACTACCAAACAGCAACCTGAAGTTTGTGTCACCAGCTCCTCCTTGAAAGGCCTACAAAGACATGAAGAAAAGTCAAAGTTCACAACAGAGTATGAGCAAGATGTCTGGTGTATTTAGCCCCCTTAACAAGCAGATTTAAATAGGAAAAGTCAAAAAAGGATTATGACACCAGTGATAAGACAGTGATAAGCTGCAGTTGAAAACAGTCTTTCACTGTTTTCACCAAACCAAACCATTCTGAAACTGCAGCAAGTATTCAACAATATTCATTGGGATTAATCTTACATAAAATTTTAAAATAATCTGCATAGACCAAAGGGATTATTTCTTCCAAAAGATTATACTATTTTTCCCCGCTAACTTTTGACACAGTTCGGGTTCTTTAAAAAATGTGCAGGATCTCTAAAGATTTCCCAGTCATTTAAGGCAGTTGGGACCATAGACAACAACATTAACCCTGAGTATGTCTTTGCATTTTGCTGTTATCAACTGCTAAAATAACTGTTTTCACCTGTGATCCCTCCTCCACATGCCCCAATACAAGGTCAGTATAGCAACAGTCCTAATTAGAAAGGAATTTTAATCACTGCACCACTGAAATCTGCTCAGAGCAGGTCTGGGTGACATGACAGTCAATGACCTGGGAATAGCTGAGGTCAGGTATTTTAGAAAATAATTCCCAGAAGAGGTCAGTTCTTGCTAGTTAACATATAAACAAGAAAATATCAAAAGTTATGCAAACTGTCTCTTGAAAATGCTTCTATTGACAAAGTGGCATCAGGAATTAAATATGCTTATCTGTCAGTCTGCAGTATCAGTCAGTGCTTGTAGGAAGCAGAAGAATAGGAGAATTACAGTATTTGCAAGTAAAGAAGTCATCAATCATCTGTCACCATGTACTAAATACAGCCACATGTTGCAAAAAAGGGGGATCTTTTATTTAGTTTTCAATTGGTCATATTTAGAAAATGGAAAATAAATTCTCCAAAACTGTCTGAGGAAAGACTGCAGCACACTACGGAGGGACAGCAGATGTGCTTTTACAGGAATATGTTTAGTATCAGTTTGGGAAAGAGCCAGCATAGAAATGCTACCCTTTGCCATCCTATCAAGTACAGTTAAGAAGTCAAAAGTTCTGGAATGACATATTCCATGGGACCTCTGTGGTCCCATGGAGTGGTCAAACAGTTTGAAAGCATTTCAAAAAATTGCCAGTAAATACCAGAAAAAGCTCACTTTGCTCCCATGTCTGGAGCACAGTGGGCTCTTCATGGAAACCAGCTGCACCCCTGGAATTTGGTGGTCTGTGGCTTTTCTCAGCCTCTTTAGACCTGAACCATTTTAAATGTATATGTTGGACATGCAGGTATCTGGCAGAACTGCCAGTTCCCTGGGGAGGTGGAGGAGGAACACAGGCACTCCTGCTCCAGCCCAGGTGCTGTGCCAGTACCCTTGGCAATGCAGGCATAGCAGGACCCAGAGACAACACAGAGCTTCCCAGGGCCCCTGAGAGGGTCACTTTCCAGGACACAGGCTCTCCAGGGGAGACAATACTTCTGCAGACACAGTTCTCTCTGGGAACCATCAAAACCTGTCTGGAAGTGACATCATGTCAGGCAGCCCACCCTCTGTCCTACAGCAGGATTATCTGTCCCTTCGATTTAAATTCACTTTGCAAGATGATCTCAACAAAACAGAGAATATGGCCTCTTGCCTTGCATATGCCTGGCTTTCTCTGAATGTCATCAAATTATCTGTCTGACAATAAACCACAAAAATCTGGACCCATCCACACTGATGGCCTGAGACAGCCTTCCCCCCTCCAAGTCTGCTCTGACTCACAGCATCCGCAACACACACTTCGAGCAACAGCCAGGCTCAGTTCAAAGAAGTAAACTTGCTCTTTAGCCCATTCCATGGACTCTTCTCCCTGCATTAATGAACCTCACAAAGTGATTACATGCTGCTAGTAAATAACATGGGCAGCTGCTACAAACCTCATGTCTTCAAATAGAAAACAGAACAGTACTGGGAAGGGCTTTTTCTTCACTATGCTTTCCTTGTTGCATCTGTTCCTTAAGCTGTTCTTAAACTGAAAACATTTTTCAGCCAAAGGTTGTTTTACTGTCCTGCTCACTGCCTTGGTTGCTGGGAGAGTTGTCAGCAAGTCACACATTTATATTCCTCTCCACTGTTTGTGGGCTCAATCAACAAAGGAAATGCATAATGCGGGAAGACTGATGACTTGAAATGGGCCTCATGAATCCATCTTGATTAACTGGTCCACAAAGGAAAGTCCCCCAGAAATGTGGTAGCTCCTTATTTATATGCTGAACACCATGAGGAACCAAGACACTGAGTGGGCCATGCAGACAGCTATCAGATGGCGTAGGGAAAGCCTCGTTCCTTCATGCATGACCCTCCTCAAATCTGCCAGCACCATGTGCTTACCTGCATGTCTCCTTCCACCCTCATATTTCACTGCCTCACCACCCTAAGCTCTGCCTCCTCTCCACACACTGATGACACCAGGTGGCATTGCTCCTTCTGGGGCACCATCCCAGCCTACTGGAATGCTGCAGACAGCAGTGGCCTCACCTCTGCCCACAGACATTGACAGGCAGACAGCCACTGCCATACACTTTCAAATTCTCTCTGCATTTCACTAAATTGGTATTGGTAATGCCTTCCTTGCAGGGTGCCTCCTGCCTTTGAAGGTGCAGTAACAGACAGCAAGGGCTGAGGTCCGGGCAGGCTACAGCTCATAAACCTTCCCACAACCTAGCTTAAAGTCTCCATGCCTTTGTTACAAGTCTTGAATTTTTCTGAGAAAGGATGTTAGAGAGTTTCTTTGAAGATTGCCATATTTCTGAGAAACACTGTTATTTTTTAATCCTCCCCCTGCATCTTCTGAGCCCTCCAGATCTCACCCTGAGACCAGCAAAGCTCATCTCTCAATGAGGAGATGGAAAATGACCCTTTTTGTTGAATTGCCCAAAGAATGCTTGTTGGCTGAACCTAACACAGTCTCTTCGCCCCAGGAATGAATGTTAGGTTTTTCAGTCTCTTTCTGTCTGGGATGAAGAGACTGGAGTCTTTTAATTTTTTTTTTTTAAGTCTCACACTGAAATATTCCTTTTCAAGCAAAAAGCATTTTAAACAATTTACTCTGAGGTTGGGTGGGTGCCACAGAAACTTGTGGCAGCATCAGAAAACTGGCCCAGTTTTATTTCAGTACTATCTATGTCTGGCTTGCAATGCCAGACTACTTCTTCCCAGAAGACTTTATGATTATAAGAAACTTTGCAAAGCACAACAATTGCTTCTGAATGGCCGCAGATCAACTGAGTGAATGCAAAGTGCCTCCTGTCATTTCAAGGTATGCGATTGTCTTTCTGCAGGGAGCAAGAAGTGGAGTGTTTCCAGACAGAACATCCCTAATATACCAAATGATCTTCAAGCTTGACTTCTCCAGTGAAGCATCATTCCTCACTCCCATCACATTGTATTAATAAGGAGAGTACATCAAAAAAGAGTCCATCTGCTCAAGTCTCATTCCAGCACGCCTTCCAACAGGAGAGGCCTTCTTCTCTTCTGCAGAATTATTAAAGTGTCAAATCTCATTGTGGCAGCAAAACATGCAAGTCCTCACTGTAACACAGAAATAAGTGAAAAAGAAAGGGAAAAGCAAGATGGGAGGAGAGGGCACTACAAGACAGGGTCCAAATCCCACACTTTGATGAGTGTGTTTTGTCCTGGTCTATAGATGCAAAGCAGACTAAGTTGGGTGAGAATCCAGACTTCTTGGACATGGGGCTGGAGATGACAAGTAATTTTTTTTTTTATACAGCTCTACAGATTTTGTGATATTATTTGCACCAGCCCTATCCTATTGCTCCAGCCCATTCTCCACAATAATGATCACACATAACTTGTTGGAAAGCTCAGTCCAGGCAGAGGGACAGATGCTCTAGATGGATGTTTGCACTTTGGAGATCTTTCATTGTACAAACTGATTCAAAGGTTCGGGAAACACACCATGTAGTGACAGGCACCAGGACTTCAAAGATGTGATTAAGGGATGACCTGATGACAGTTTACAAAGGCCAAAATATCACTAATGGAATATTTTGTCTAGCAAAGAGAAGCATAACTGTGGTGGAGGAAGCTGAAGCTAGGCAAGTTTTGACTAGAAAAAAGCACTGATGATGTCATCATCAGGAAGGTCCTATGGGTTTACACATCACCCCTTGCCAGCTCAGCTGGGATAATGGATTACAAGACTGCAAAAGGCTGAGGAAACCTGTTATTTTAACATCCTTTTGCTGAGATTTAAGCAAAGAGATTTTTCCTTCCAGTGGCTATAATACAATCTGCCAGTTACTCACTCGATATTTAGTGATTTTTTTTTAAGCCACAGTAAGTCACTCATGCTTTTGAGCCCTCATTAGCTACTGCAAAAATCCTTCCAAGGTTTACAGTACATATTTTCCCATGTGGGCAATTTTTGTATCAAAACCAGATGATTTTCTTTTACATGAAACAATCTGATTCAAGCAAAAAATAATTCAGGGCATTGCTGTGTCTTTTACTATCAGTAATTCAGATGTGATAATTTTATACAGGTTTCTTCTGCTTGATAGTCTTTGAATCAGGACAGAAAAGCTGTTTGGAAGTGAAATGCAGACCTCAGAAATTTCACGGATATGTTTTCTTCTTCTTCCTGGAAAAAACAAGTTTTCCCATGATCCTACTTGCACCAACCTCTCAGAAAGAGGAAAGGTCTAACTGATAATAGGACATCTCTTTCCAACGTGGGAATATAATTTTTGCAAGATGAGGCATCTTGAGTTCTTACAGGACAAGATGCCAATGCTGTACACATTCTTTTGGAAACTCCCACAAAACAAAGCTTGCAATCAGCCAGTGATGCAAACCAGAGTAATGCCGATCTTGTTTGTACCTTCAGTCAGAAACACTTCATGGAGCAGGAGACACTGTTAAGAACTGAGGATGTTTAAAATAAACATGGCAGTTTTCAAGATGATGGGAGACTGAGAACTGCAACATTTTAGCTCCGGGCAAGCTGAATCAGGGTCTTGGTGCAGGGAGCAGAGCTAATGACACGTGGCCAGTGCCACCTGTCACACTTCTGCTGTGACAAGTACAGCTTCTTGCACTAGGCTGGTACCCAGCATGGGCACAGCAGAGCCTCCCCACGCAGCCCTGGCACACACTGCAGGACACACACATGCTGCATTGCTTCAGGGGAGCTGATCTCTGCCTGCATTAGGAAGACTTCGCTCCCTAGGGATGTGGACATCCTTTTCAACAGCCAATTTGGGATGATACCCCTTCTTTGCTGCCTGCACCCACTGTCAGTCTCAGGTCACTGTCTCCTAGTTCTGGTGGTGCAGAAGTTCTCCCATCCATTTTTGGGCATTTTTTTTTTTTGGAGGGGGAGAATCAAAGAGGCCCATTTAAACCACGGGTGAACTGAATCAAACCCAACACGTTTTACCTGACACCTACACAAGCCACTCTGCTGGCAAAGCTGCTGTGCTGGTCACATCCAAAGCTGCCACAACTGCTGGCAAAGTGAAACTTTGACCATGGCCTAACTCAGCACTGACACATGCTGATGTAAAATGGCAGAGAAAAAAAAGCTTACCTCTGCTAATCAGCTCTGTTCTCTGTTCTTATCTTTACTTTTCCCTGCTACCCCTAGCATCAGCAATCTTATCTACTTATCTATTCAACTTCAAACAAGAGCATTTGCTGAAAGAACAAACTAGACTAATGCACCAGGAAAGAAAAAAAAAATGCTAAAACACTGTACATGGCAGCTGTCTTTTACACTTTTTCTTCAAGAGAGGTCACACAAATGTCACTTATTTTAAGAAAAAGATTTTCTGTTGCCCAAGAGAGCTGATGTTCTCCTGCTACTGACAGTAGTCAGCCCACACCCCTGGTGTAGGACAAACAGATAGATGAAGCCAAGGTTATGGGGAAAAAGCCCGTAACATCAAAAGAAAGGAATCCCAGAAGTTTCTAAGCTTGCTTCTCTGATAGTATTGATGGTAATTTTTTTTTCTGGTTGCTAGACTGATGCTCTCAAAGGCTGAAAACAAAGCTTAGAAAAATAAGACTCACAAAAACAAACACTCTTTAAAGTTGCAAAACCATTTTGAGTTCAAAAAGAAGGAGGGGGGAGGGGAGGGGGAGAAGGGAGAGAGGAAGACAGCTGATTGCAACCCCCCAGTGCCAGTACACCTGATGAGTATGCAGGCTGGCAGCTGCTAAAAGCTAACTGGAATAACTCTTTTGGGTTCCAGTTAAGGATCAGGTTTTCATTGAGTTTGCAAAAGCCATAGACAGTGACAAATTTGCCTCAAGAAGAGGCAGGGATGCTCACAGAAACCCTGCCCCTGGCAGTGACGTTGCAGGCAGACCTTCATGGGATGGGCAGGGCTGAGCTGATGTGACAGGTTGTGTTCTTAACAGGCATAGTGGATTTGGAGAAGGATGTTTGCCTGTAGCCTAAGGTCCAGAATAGTTTCATTTCGTTTGTGAACACAGAAATATTATTGTCTCACCTTGGCAACTACAATTTTAATGAAAAAGAAAGCTGTTGCTAGAAAATGAGAGCTTTTGTTTGCCATTACTTGTCAAATTCTGCTTGGTGCTTTACTACAGCTCACCCGAGAGCAACCACTGCACAAACAAGCAGTGATTAATGCAAGCCAGCTCCTCTGCAACCTGACAGGGATTTCCTCTATGTTCAGGGTGTGGTGTTCTGTGCCCATGGATGATTTTTGTAGGCCTTATTCAGCTTGTGCATTGCCTTGCAAACTCACCTGCTTTGCATTCCAGTTTGGTGCTGCCCTAACTGGACAGTAGTGTACTGCTGCTTGGAGTTTTTTTTTGGCTGAGTATAGCTCTGAACAAGCACATAGCCAAAACCCAAGATTTTCAATGGAGTGATCATAGAATCATAGACTGGTTGGGGTTGGAAGGGACCTTTAAAGGTCATCTAGTCCAACCACCTTTAAAGGTAATTTGTCCAATTCCCAAATTTATCAATAAGTATTTCCCAGCAGTTGCTTCCAACATATCATTTCCATAATCGTTTCCCCACAGGAAAGGGCCTGAGGATAGCCAGTGTTGCAAAAGACAAGTACTGAAAATTCACCCCCTTGCTCCAGCTAGTGCAGGTACCTTAGTGGCTATGAACTGGCTGAGGCCTCACTTGACTTGCGCAAGGCAATGCCTGTCCCAGACATCACTGGGAGTCTTACCTTCATATAGGATGAGAGTCCTAAAATCAGGACTCTATCAGTGAGCACAGGAGACAAAAAATAACTCATTTGAAAATGTTAAGCACTTGCAGGTTTTAGTTAGTTCTTAATTTATACTCCTGTGACCCAGTACTCCAGAATGAGCCATTTCCAAAATCAGGCTGTTCAAGGCATGTGGGTATGCATGAGGGCACGTGTGTGTGTGGGCAGTGCACACCCTGTCATCTTAGGACTTGTCTACAGGGGAAAATGTGGGGTGGTTAAGGTCTATTCACTATATGTATGAGTCAGTGGGAATAAATTACAGCATGTTACACCCTCCGAAGGCTCTAATCCAGCAATAAGATGTCCTTAGAAAAGGGTAAAACCGACTGTGTTCTCTTGGATCAGAGCACCCACACCATGGTTTAACCCTGCCAGACGCTGACTTCCCACATCCTGCCAATCCCTTCTAACATACCCAGACATCCCTGCACAGGGTGGCTTGCTGTCCTTCCTCACTGCCATATGGTCACAGAAACATGGGATCTTTATGGCCTTTTTGCCATTCTCCCTGCTGAGCTGACCAGCAAGTAGCTCTCATATGGGTGCAGCACATCACAGAAACTGACTTGCCTTCTGGTGCCTGAATCTGCCCGTGGGCACAGCAGAATCACAAAGCTTGTTCTGCCCTGGAAAGGGTCTTCTGAACCTTCAAGAGTGCTAGATTGTTTTGTTTGGTTTTTTTTTTAAATAGCTTTCCCCTGTACTCTGATTATCCCTCACTCTGATTTTTTTTGAGGTGTGTTTTTTGCCTGTTTGTTTGTTGTTTTGTTTGGGTTTTGTTTTAATATTCCTCTCTCTGGAGTCTAGCTTTTGTGCAGTATTAGGTTTTAAAGAGCAGGAAAGAGCTTGAATTCCTTTCATTCCTCTTCTCCCACCAAATCAAAGCTACTTCAAAAGCACAGCTGGTAACAGTGGATCCTGGTGGTCTCATCAGATCCTGTGAGTCCTGGGAACCCAAAGCAGCCTCCACTAAGATGCATCTGGAAGGCAGAATCTCTCTGTGGAGTGGCTGGGGAAATGCAAACCCTTTTGTTCTGCAATAAGTATTTATAACCCATGTTGGCTGAGTATGCACCCTCTTCCAGACAGCTCTGTCCTCTCAGCATTTGTGCAAAGGCTAAGGAAACAAATCAATATGGGAAATGTATGCTTTCTCAGGCTGAAAGTGGGAGAGCTTGGTACCATAAGACAGAGGGAAATGCCCTTCAAAACTCCAATACCTGAGTATTAGGCCACCTAATGCCTTCAATGTATTTATCCCTATGAAACCATACAGAGAGAAGAGGTGGTACGATCCTCATTTAGCCTTCCACACGGGTATATATAAAAGCACACAGACGCGCACTCCAGATACTCCAGCTAGCTTCCCTGCTTAACTTTAATGAAGGGACTTTCATAACCATCTAAGGACCGGGATCTGGGTTACAGCAAATAATATATTTTTAAAAATTAGCAGCTGAAGTTACTGGCTGCTCTGCAGTTTGCATGTCTCCTTCTGCACATTATAACATTTTTAACTTTGTAATTACATAGTAGGTGCCCAGCACAGAAGTGCAGGGTCAGTATCAGGGCATCACACGGTAATTATGTGGCCATTTTTGTCTTGTAAATTACAGAGTTATCTTGGGACTGAGAGAAGGAAAATGACAGCAACTACTTGACTAATTGGTAGTTTAAAGTTTAATTACCCAGGCCTGATGTGCTGCCTCGCAGGCGCAGCTGTAGCAGGGAAGAATGGCTCCAGACCCTGCATGTGGCTCACCCTGCACGGACACAGCGGGTCCTGGGAGGAGCAGCCTCAGCCCTAACCTGCCAACACCAGCCATCATCTGCTGGGCAGTCCCTGGAATGGACAGACACACCTAGGGAGAAGAGGGTAGGAGCTCTGCTGTGGAAAAACTCCAGCTGCCCTATGAATAGAGGCTATTCCTCTCTCACCTCTTCCCAAACCTCCACAGGGAGAGAAATACTCCAGCCTCCTAGAAGAGGACAGCATATTGCTGCAGAAGGATGGCCCTGTTGCTGCCAAATGCTGGTGTCCAGCCAGGGTCAACACACCACAAAACTCCATCAAACTTGGAGCTAATCTGCAGATAATCTTGCTGGCTCAGAGAGAAAACAGTACAAGGAGAATATCACAAAAGACTTTGGTACTGTTTTTATCCAAAGGATGGATGAGAAAAAAGATGTCTCACTCATTAACTATAAATACAGTAACTATAAAATATGAGATAGTAAAGAAACCTACCAACAAGGGCAACTCACCAAATTTGCCAGAATGTAGTGGTATCCATTCCCATTTTTTTCAAGCTTGATGATCTGCAAAATGAAACCCAAGGATATTTAGCAGAGACCAACGATGGAAGAAGAGCTTCATTTACGGAATCACAGAATTGTCACAGCTGGAAAAGACCTCTAAGATCATCATGTCCCACTGTCAAGAAAAAAATCCCCAAACAACAACAAAACAACAACACACAAAACTGAACAAAACAAAACAAAAAAAGCCCTGAACAAAAAAACACTCAGAAACACCACCTCACCATCCCAGTAGAGGATGTCCTGAAGTGCCTCATCGTTATGTTTTTTTAATACTCCAGGGATGGTGACTCCACCACCTCCCTGAGGAGCCTGTTCCAACACCTGACTACTCTTTTCAGTAAAGAAATTCTTCCTAATATCCAATCTAAACCTCCCCTGGTGGAAATTCAGGCCATTTCATCTAGTGCTGACATTACTTACTTGAGAGAAGAGGCCGCACCCAACTCACTACAACCTCTTTTCAGTTATTTGTTGAGGGCAATAAGGTCTCCCCTCAGCCTCCTCTTCTCTAGACTAAACAATCCCAATTCCCTCAGCCTCTCCTCCTAGGACTTGTCCTACAGACCCTTCACCAACTTGGTTGCTCTTCTCTGAATTTGCTTCAGTTTTTTTTTTTTTTTTAAAGGGGAGGGGAGGATACTGTATTTTCTTTTCAATCTCCTATGATAAGACAGTAATTCTGACAATTAGATTAAAAAAAGCCAGCCACACAGTTAAAGTTTGTTTTATCTGCCCTTCCTCCCCTTCTTTTTTCCCTGATGAGACTGTTCAGTTGTGGACAAGATGACACAGGAAAAGAAAAATTCAAAATCTTGTTAGAGAAAGGACAGAGCTTTCACACATGATATTTGAGCAGCAAGTCTGAAATTAGGACAAGATCCCCAAGTGGATTCCACAGGCAGGGAGAGTAAACTACCTAAACCACCATGTCTCCTATGGGGTCAGTGGGAAAAAAAATCCCACAGTACTGTTGGGTTTTTTAAAAAATAAAAGGTTAAAGATGATTTATATTTCAGACACTGAAGAACAAACTATTCTTTACCGTTTAAAGGGGTCCATTTTTCCTGTGAATGCAGCTAAAACAGCAAGCAAGACTAGAGGGCTATTTTGCACATCCTCTGAGATAGAGTCCCTGCTGCAGACACCTACCTGGGCAAGCTGTCAGGATGTTTAGACTATATAGCAATTTTTCTCCTTTAGTGCATTGGGGAATCTTCTCTGATACCAGGCTAGTAGCAGGTGCTTGAGAAGCGTCAGATGAGGGCACACACAGACTGATTCTCCCCACGGGACAGCACTCCCAGATTTTCATGAGCAGCGATTCAGGGATTTCCAAATGGATTATAAATGCGCTGACACTTGCTCTCTGCAACTGATTTATCTGTTTTAGCTTTTCTCTTATGAAGAGCTCTATTATGCACATTAAAACTCATCTGGATCCCAACATTAACGTGGGGGCAAGGGGGGCAATTAACTCCAATGCAAGTTTCATTTAGTAGTAGTTTCTTACACAACAAACATTGGCTTCACATGCCCCACTGCCCTGTGGTTCTTCACAAGATCCCTCAGCATTGCTTCTGCTGAGCAGTCTGGAGCCCTCGGGGGAAAAAAAAAGTTTGTGTACCTAAGGCTGTAAAGATATATACTCACTATGGGTAGTTTTCCAAGTATCTTCCATTGCCAGATCTGAGAAGCAAAACTAGACCCAGCCTGTCCCCTTCCATTCACCATCTGAGACTGACCTTTTCAGTAATTCCCAGTCCCTGAGGGAGGAAGGAGCATCTCTGGGGCACTGGGATATCTAAGAATTACAATCCAATTCCCCATTTCTCCATTGTCAACAATAGCTGGCATTGGGTCCTTCTGCCAAAACTCTTCCTTTGGTATTTTATTAGGTGTCAGAGTTGATGAACTGGAGAGGGCTGCCATAACCCTGCTTTCCCTGAGCTGTTAATCTTGCAGCCCATCCACCTGAATTATGAGGCTTGCTTCCTGTGTTTTACACAGTTATTTGTGATCTTAATTTGTTTTAAAATGCTTACTCAGTCCTAATGTTTCCAGACAGCAGTAGCAAGCTGAGGTTATAATAGCATTTATCACTTAGCCTGAACATAGTGAGAGGCTGTGTTGGGCTGCATCCTGATAGCTCACTTGGGCCACCTAGGTTTCATTACCCACTTCTTAATGGGCCAGTTTGACATCTATTAGAGAGAAATCCTCTCAGAGTGAAACAGTGGCAAAGGAGAAATTCTAGTTATTCATTTTAATGAGAGACAAGGAAGAAACAATACAGGGCTTTGATGGAATACAACCCACTGCTTACTTATCCCATTAAGGCTATGCAGTGTGGCCTCGTGGATGTCCTGCCCCCTGAACCAAGGCCTGGCTCATAAACAGCAGTTACCTCGTCAAAGATAAATCATGTCCTTTGAGACTTGACACAGAGAAACCTCTGAGAAAGAAAACAGGTAATTTTCCCACTTATCATTAACACATTGAGCATTGTCTCCTCTACAGCTATGATCTCCCCAATGTGAGGACTGCCTTGCCAGGATCAGTGGTGGTTATTTGTACTATGTGTACAGAGTGGGGAGGATAAATGAGAAGCGTGTGCAAGCACCAGTGTGTACATGTAGGGGACTGATGCTAAAAAGCCATCCCAAGCTCTTCTGGTCACCAGGGAGCACAAATCCACAACCACCAAAAGACAGAGACAGGCTTGTCAGGGAAGATAATAAATGCATAAAGATGTCCCTGAGAGGCTGAGGCAGCAATTTGAACACCTCAGACACTCAAAGAGACAGGGCAAACAGAGCAGTGACATCCACACAGAGGCTGCTGGTGGGGTGAGCTGAGAGACTGGCCATCAGCCTCAGTTTAAGTCCCGGCTGAATTTCATGTGCTAATGAGCCGAGCACTATCTTTGACTCCCTCTGGTAATCTGCATGCTGTGAAAGTCCTGGAATCCCCTGCTTACACTGGGATAACTACCTCTGCTCTCAGAAATCCCCATGGACTCAAGAACAAGAAAGCAAATGAGGATGAAAATGGACTACACAGGTCTGAAAAAGTTATTCACAGCCCTATTCCTAACAGGAGTGTTACCTCATAGGCACAGATGTCTGTTGGAATTGATCTGTCTTTAATGTATGAAAATACAACATTGTCCCTCTTCTCCCCAGAAATGGATTTTTTTGATTTTTTTTTTTTCAACATTGCAAAACAAATAATCACAGGATCTGGATTTTTAGTGTTCTTGCAAATAGCTTTACTTATATCTGAGTTTAACTCTTGCTCCAATTATATGAAGAAGTTTGAAGGAAAGACTGATTTTCCTGTTCCTATTAGAAAAATGAGATTTTTGACTACAATACTTGACTACAGAACTTAAGTTTCTGGTAGACAATAAGTAAGGCTTAAAAAAAAAATCCACTGTTAACCCTAAAGATCTGATATAACCTACAGGAAAACCTGCAGAAAAGGCAAATTCAATGCCTAGATCCTGTCAAAAATTTAGTTCAACAGCAGTTACTCCATGGTCAGAGGGAAGACTTTACCCTGCAGAATAATCTGATCACTCCTTTCTGAGTGTCACATGACCTTTACTTTAAGGTTAACACCCAATACCTGCTTCGTTATTACAAATAACAGAGTAGCACTCAGAGACATCCAACAAGGATGGCTTGTGCTCATCACTGAGCTGTGCAGCTGGTGAAATGGCAGCTCCTGCCTCAGACAGCGAGCAGCTGAAGTGTGAGACGGGAGATGACAGGTAGCTTAGACAAGTCGACGTGTGAAGCACGAGGTAAGAGCAAGCTGGTTATGATAAGTATGATAGTGGGAGCCAGAGCACTGGCTGTGTGGCAGGGCCTTCCTAAGCCACAGGGGATGGGAAGCCCAGTGGTGGGGAAGGTCTTGGCTGTAGATGTGAGAGGAAAAGGTATTGTGGCTGGAGTTGAAGAGGGGACACAAGTGTGGACTGAAACCTGTCCATGGGCTTGCATTGGTCTCCTGTCCACAGAAGTCCATATTCAGGACTTAGGAAAAGCATTAAGGGAGGAAAGAGGATGGGGATATTATAATCTGCACTACTGGGCAATCTATCTAGATCGAGGATGAGTAAGGCAGAGTGTGCAATCTAGCTGCGCAATATTCTATTGCATATCCCATCTGCCTTGTGGCCACAAGGTAACAAAACAGCTTGGAGATTGCTGTGAATGCACATCTCTTTCAATGCAAGGCATGAGAGGAGTGGGATACATCCAATCCTGCTACAGCCTGGACACCCTGGGAGGATGGTGAACTCTAGCCCAATCCTGAGGACACTATGTACCATAAAGTTCCTCTATCTCTGCATGAGAGCTCCTGGTATTCATACGGCTTTACAGTTTCTACAGTAATGCAATGGGGAATTATCTGCAAGCTCAGCAGCCTGATGAGGTGCACCCACATCACATCCAATGAGAGTAGCAATGAGACATAGATCAAACAAGAAAGGGGAGGAGAACTTCTCCAGGAGAAACAATCCTTCCCATCCTGTGTGCAAGCCCTGCTCCCCAGAAGACCCACTCCAATACAACCTTGCTAAGGATGATATTCAGCCGCTCAGATTCACAGTCCACCACCACCAGCCTTTCCTTCTTCTTCTCCAGCTCCTGGAAGAGCATGCGGTAGCCCTCTTCTGTTGTTGTCAGGATGTTGACAGCTGTCACCTGCCAGTTCTTCTCAGCTGCAGTGTCCAGCACTTTCTGTAGGACTGACAACCCTATGATAGGAAGAGAGGGGGGAGAGCACAGCAGGGGGAGAAACGCGTTTTAGTTGTACAATGGTATCTTTCTGTCCTTCTGAAGTCTATGTAGCTGCCTCAAGGCAGGCTGGATACAGCATCACAAGAGTGCAGCAGAACTACAGAAAGCAGCTCAAGTCTTGCAACTTACCCAAACACATCTGGGCTAGAATAAATGACTCCTGCTTTTTCTGTCCTAACACAGGGAAAGAGGATGATTCCAGGCCTAGTCTTCCTTTGTAATCATCAGATCAGTCTTGTTGATCAAGTCCTGCTGTGGGACTCTAATCGTCATCTTCCTCTCTGTCACTACGCAAATCAGTTGATTTCTCTGGGCTATACTTCCCTTCACACCTTTGATCTGTTTAACATGCATGCTCCTAGGGTTAGGGACATCCTCAGCAATCACAATGTACAATCATATTCAGCATCTCTGTCTCTCTTGGCACCATCTCATCAGAAAGCTTCATTATTTTTAAAAGGATCTTGCCTAATTTACACTTACAGCCTTCCAGAGGAGATACACATAGTCAGCACCTCTCTGGAGACCTGTTAGAGAACCCTGCCAGCTGCAGTCCTTTTGGGATATTCACTGTGCCCATGCCTTGCAAAAACAGAAAATAGGACAGGATGCTTTTATATCTTTTCATTGTCTCTTAAAGTGATCCTGTCTGTGCAAGGGCTGATGATAATTTCCAGGCCAGAACTATGAATCACCCTTATCTCTGTGCTGTCCTCCACAAGTCCATTTTTCTCTCAGCCTCCAAGCTTGGAGCTTTAAAAGCATCTGAGAGCTAGGGAAACTGAATCACAGAGCAGTAAGGCCATAGCCCTGTTCATGGTTTAGAACGTTAGATAATATCTTCAAAGAACACAACAAAGGCTTCCATTATTTTACATAGACAAGTAACATGCACTAACATAGGGAACTTGGAGCTTTCCAAGCTACCTGCCAGAAACTCACCCACATATCACAACTGGATGTCGGCTCAGGTGAGAACTGAGCAGTGGTCAGTTCACATTTATAAATGTGGGACTTGGTGGCCTTGAGTTCAACAGACCTATTCAACATAATTTCTCCATTTGAAACTCAAATTGCTTATATATTACATATGTCCCTCATGCTGATGGGGTTCAGACCTGACCATATGAACACAGACATACTGGGTCAGGATAATGTTTTCTCTAGACCAATGCCCGCCTTCAGCAATAATAGATGTTCAAAAAGGAATAGAAAACAGGAACGGCATAGGATGACCCTTCCTTTAGCCACCCTCTCTGCCTCCAGCAATCCACAGTGAGAGGACTTCTTGAGGCAAAGGCTCCGTCTAGACCACTCTGTTTAATTGCCTGGTAACATTTCCCAGGTACTTGTGACTTACCCCGGTCAGCATCATAAATGTACACAAACTTCTGCCAGCTGTAGTGCTCGATAACACTGATGAGGGCATCCTGGAGCTCTGGGCGAAGTTGGAGAACAAACTGGTTGGATGTTTCGACTGGGAAACTTGGCGTTATGAAGCAGACATGGAGAGCCCCACAGAAAGAAGTGAGCATGTTGACAGTCCTCCTCTCATAAAATCCAAAGATGGCATAGACACCCTTGGAGAACTGTGAACAGACTGGTGGAACAGAGAGAAAGGTCATGAGGGCAGAAGGACAAACTCACCAAAATAAATCTTTTCCCTAAGATAAGCTGCAGGCTTTCTGGACTAGATCATTTTCCCTGAAGCCTGTAGGTTGGTGAACACAGCCTGTGAAGAACAGGGCTTGTGGCCATGGGGTGCTCTTCCCTTGATCTCCACACATATGCTTTACTTTTGATAGCTAGAAGTGACACACGAGTAAATTCAGTATCCCCAGGGCTCTGCTGAAGATTTTGCTGCTTCTGTTATAAACTGTGTTATCTGAACAAGGGAATTGGCCCTTTATGGCCAATCACTCTAGGAGGAAACCATGACTTTGACCTTAGAAGTTAAAGCTATGCTGAGAGCATCTCAGCAAAGGTTTCCCAAGGTGCAGTGAAGTCATAGCACAGCTACAGGGGGTTTTGTCTTGGGGCATGAGCTGATGGCACTGAGGTCAGAGCCTCTGACGCCAGGGGGTGTCTTGGTACTTCAAGACACCCTGTGTGGCAGTTTCTGATTTCCTGACAAAGCCATGGTGTGGGCCAGGCTGTGGGCCCAGTGAGGTAGTGTTAGTGGCCTAAGAGTTCTCCATGAGGAGTGCTCACTGGGTTCTCTAGCAGGTATTTGTGTTTGATCTCAGCAGCTGTTACTGTGCTGCACAGGGAGGGCTCTCTGGGGTCAGAGCCCTTCTCAGGAGAGCTCGTGGACATCGTGGGAGCTGCTGGAAAAATGCCTCAGGATCTCAGTGAGGCAGAGAGAGTTCACACTTTGGACTGTAAAATTTAGCCCTTGAGACAGTCAGACTCATTTAATATCATTCCTGTTTAAGGCACATCCCAAGTTGCCATCAATATATCTCCAAGCTGGAGGTGGTGGCAGTGACAGCGTTTTCCCTGTGCCAGAACTCTTGGCACTAGTGTCTCCTCCTGTTGTCACTCTGACAACTTTTGTCTGTGACATTTATACTGACTCAACACTTCACACATCACTCGCCAGCTCCCCCCAACAGAGTGCAGGGTGAGAAGTTGGATGTGACATTTTGGGGTCCCATGGCAAGTCCAATGCATTGCTTGGGAATCCCTTGACCTGGTTTCTGCTGGTAGCTACCAGTACTGAACCTTCTGCATGTGTGGCTGGAGACAAGCTCCTAAACATCAGCTTACTGCATCCTTATCTGGGTTCCATCCAAGCTCAGTCCCTCCAACAGGGACCAGAAGTGATCCCTGACTAGCTTGGAGCCATTCTGGACAACATTACCTTCTTCCTCACTTCTCTACTGCCAGCATCAAATATACATAGGGAAGAGCAAGAAATCCCACTTCCCACTGTGCAAAGCAAGTTCCCATTCCATCTCACTATCAAACCGAAGCAGACAGATTTTTGAAATAGCACAAAGTGTTGAGAGATGAGAACTGAATCTCATTACACCAGTGAGAATTCTTCCTTCCTTTTGGAGTTGAACTCAGGTTTGGGGCATCCCAGCCCAGAAATTTGTCTCCAAGGCCACCCATCCTCTTTTCACTGCTTATCATCCATAGGTCACATACCTCAGCACCCTCATCCGCCAATGGAATTTTTGTTTCTGCAGGGTAGGGACATCTCACAAAGCCTAAACCTTGACAGAATTAAACCCCTCTTCTCTTTAATTTCATGACAGTGTCTCTCTTTGCAATCAGCAATCATGTCTGTATCCACTGGAGTCACTGCCCTCATCATAAGACCGACAAATTCAGGAAGGAAAAGTAGCAGATAGGGACAGAAATAGTCTGAACATTATTTCCATGTGACTGGACCAGTGGGTCTAATGAACAGTGAGATATACCATATGCGAGAGATCAGAGCATGATCTCTGGAGACCCAGGCTTCAGACTCAACAAATGATTAAAGTGACATTCCCAGGGCAGATGAACAATCCAGCACAATTAATAATCCAGACAACAAAGTTAGCTAGCTTGGTTTGGTTTAGGCAAGCCATGGCTTTCTTGAATTTTATTTTGTATTTGAAATGAATCTATTATATTTTAGATTTTTTTTCTTTAACTCTGTGGCTCAGTCACGCTCAGGCATCCCTCCTACACTGTTCTGAGACACTCATCAATCCCAGCACTTGAAACAGATTGCACCAAAGACGTCTGGGAGAACGAACAGTCTTTATCATTAGCAAGTTTGGAAAGAACCCTAGTTCACTTTTACTTCCAGACTAAGAGGGGCCATGGACAAGTCAGATAATTTTGTGGAAAAAAAAGAAAAAGAATTGCTGAGGGTTATCACCCTGTCATGTTTTAACCCCAGCTGACAACTAAGCAATTAATCTGGAAAAATGAAAAGAGTGTGAGAACTGCAGCCACCTTCCTGGGATTGAACTTGGTATAATGTAGAAGTGGTTGCTGCAAAATTCTTTAAATCTCAGGACTATTTTAAATTACAGATGTTCCAAAAGAATTTACCCAGAAAAGCTAAAAAGAAGGTACTTGCCATTTATTTAATGGACCAAGAGATCACTGGAATTTCTTGATATTTTCTTTAATTGCTTGCTTAAGCAAATTTACTAACAATTGTGTTCTCATTTGATTGCTCTGCTACTTCCTAATAACATACTATTAATAACTGTAAACCTTAACTAGAGGAAGTGTTAAATATGTTTAACACTTTTTGTGTTTCTAGTGGGGAGGAATGTATCTGTTCCATCAGTCACTAGCCTCTGACTGATGATTTTCAAAAATAAACAAGAAACGTAAAAGGGATAAAGATCACATTGGCATCAGAGGTCCAAGAAGTAGAGCACTTCTGGTCAATTGGCTGGCGAGAACACCACTCTTTGCAAGCCTCGTGACAACTGTTAATAGCTGGATGGCCACAGCCTGGCTTTTCCTACAGAAGAGAGCTGTGGTCAATCAGGTAATTAGCTCTAGCAGATAAATTTGTACAGTTCAGCCTCCAAAGCTCATTCCTGCAGGTGGGGAAAGTGGGTGAAATGCAATGGCAAAAATATTTACATATCCAAGGATGTGAGCATACTGGAGCATGAGTGAAGAGTGTTTACCTGGATGTAAGTGCAGACATTTGTGACAGTTTGCATGTGCTATTCTTGGCCCCTGGACTGTACAAAGGAAAAGGACAGAGAACATTGAATCTGGGCTGTAACTGTGCTATACCTACAATAAACTTGCAAATAATTACAGAATAACCTTCTTCTAAACAAGTTCTCAGAATAGTTCATAATGTTTGATAACCATGGCAACTACTACTATAGTCATCCTGATGAGTCTTGTATAAAATAACCAGGCTGGGACTTCTGGCTGGGACATTCCCAGTGTGTGCTGCACCGGACACCACAGACAACCCATACCCTTCCTTCTGCAGACAAAGAATCTCTCACTGAGGCTCCCTAGTGCCATTCCACAAAAAAAAAAAAAAAAAAAAAAAGGTAAAATTTTAACATCTGTTTGAAAAGCATG